>JBAMIE010191393.1:0-11990 GCA_037177295.1 Kaempferia parviflora | reverse complement strand
CTAATCAAACCAAACAGTATTATTGGAATGGCTAAACTCATTCCCATTCCAGTCTACTATCAAACTCATTCTCATTCTCATTCCTGTCTCTCTAACCAAATACCACCTTAAGTAGTATCGTGTCAAAATTTTTAGTAGATTTGTGAAATACTAAAAAACTCAAGTTATTATAAGTGATACAATAATTAATAAGCATATGCTACTATTAAGTATTATCCATGCATGAAATGTTTCTATAATGGATCATTTTTAAATACAAGCTCCATATTTAGCTATTATTCATTTGGTTTACAACTTGCCATTCGAAGGTCTTAAAAATTCCGTTATTTGAATTTATCAACCACAGAGAATAAACTCATATTATGATGTTGTAATTAGATTTGTACGGACAAAGTTTAATTGCAAATGCCTTTTTTAAATTTTGTGTTTACACCCTTACCATTTGACGCATTAGGATAGCAATTATTATGTAGGTTGTCTAGGTTGACAGGAAAAGAAATTGAAGGAGAATTTCATGCTAAAAACATGGGACATTGGATTTATCAAAAAAACAAAAAGATATTAATAATAAAAGGATGAATCCTTATAAAATTAAATAGATATTTTTATATAATCTAAATTCTCAGATAAAGAAAGAAAAGAAAATTTAATATATAGACCTCAATTCTAATATTGTAAAGAAAGGATAATAAATCTTTCCAGAATAAAAAAATTTATATGAATTAAAATTAATAAAATAGGACGCTGTTATTGACTAACTATGGCCCATAAATATCAAAAATACTAAAAATACCTAAAATACCTTTAAAATAGTAATAAAATCTTTGGAAACTCGGATGAGGACCTAAACGGTGGAATTTGAGCCCGAAAATTGACGGTTATGGGCTTAGGTAACAAATGAAGATCTCTGAATTCTGCACGCGTGGCCATCGACAGAGCTCAAATTCTGAGTCTCAAGTCAAAAGTTATGATGGCTTGAATTAAGTTCAAGGGATCATGTTGAATTTATTCATCATCACCCTCAAAGAACGTGACCATGCAGTAATGTCTTTGCTTCCCTACCTACTAGGGGTGGATCCATGATTTTAAGTTTGGAGAGGCTGTATTATGAAAATTATCTACTCTTTTGAATCCAAAAATTGTTCGAAGGTACTTATCAAGGACCTAAATACGACCTTAAACACTTGAATAATTAAAAAAGAAAAAGAATGATACAATAATATAATCACTATATGAAATTTCATGCAATGGGATTACTAATTTGTTATGCATCCCATAAAATATCTATCACTTTCATGATTTTTTAAAATGAATGATACAATAATATTTATCTATCACTTTCATTCTATTAACATTATCTAAAATAAACAAAAAGAGCAACAAAACATATTTATCTTCTCATCCATGCCACTAATAGCAGTTGAAACTTCTTCACTGGATGTAAAAGTCACAAAACTAACCCCTCTAGACCTTTCACTTTTCCTATCAATAATGACTCTAGTTGCATAAGTAAATACCAATGAATATAATCATGTACTACAAAGATTAAAAAGAAATCAGAAAGACAATCACGACTCACCATCAACAACTTCACCATAATTTTACAACATTTACGAATTATGAAGTAATAAGAGCATGATTATGAAGTAGTAAGAGCATGTGGGTAGGTACACTATCTCAGTCATGTTTTTGATAAATAAATAAATGAATATGAACAAGAATATAAGAACTAAAGCAAAGAGCTTACTAAAAGTTGAGTAGATCAAGGTTTTGTTGACTAAAAAGTTGACAATGAATGAAGTTCAAATGGATATAGATTAACTAAATACATGTCCTGTGAAACTGCTGAAAATAACACAGCTAATTATATATCAATCGATTGATATATAATCAGTTACTAATCGATACTCTCATCAGTTTAAGACAACAGTAGACTGATACTCTTTATGTGTCAATTCCTAGACACCACAATTGACTACCCACCAATGGCAATCGCCCCACAACAGTCGAGTTCCCTAATAGATTTGAAGAGCTTTTGATCGCAAGTTCATCTATACCAGTTGATTGGCGCCTCACACAGTATTCAACTAATATGCATCAGTCGATCCCACCAATCGACTGATATGCATCATACCTCCAAACCATAGTGTGTATCTCCTTGGTCGGATGATCGCATCAAGTCATCGTCCATACTCGATCTCGTTGAGTCACCAGCTCTGCAAACTCCATAGGCTTCCTGTTAAGTTTCTACAGAGGCCCTGATTGAAAATCTTTATCCAAACATCAAAGTTTATGATTGCATCAACATATCACACTGTTCCCTAATACAAATCCTAAGAAACATATCAAAGTTTATGATTGCATAAACATAAATGAAACAGAGTGATTCTCACACTCAACAAAGATAGACAAGTCCCATA
Organism: Kaempferia parviflora; assembly: GCA_037177295.1. Classification (NCBI taxonomy): domain Eukaryota; kingdom Viridiplantae; phylum Streptophyta; class Magnoliopsida; order Zingiberales; family Zingiberaceae; genus Kaempferia; species Kaempferia parviflora. Next base: position 9,570 of record JBAMIE010191393.1, on the reverse strand, counting down.
AGCAGGCACGAAAATCACCCACTATTTCTGCGGTATAAGAATTCTTCCAGTAGTGAATTTTTGTCTGGTAAAACAAACAAAAAATACCAGAAAATGTCAAACAAAAACAGCATCAGCTGCCATTTGAGAAAGGGAATCACATAAAAACAGAACTCAACTTTTTAAAAGCTCAATAATCATTCTTGAGCTCAAGTACCTTTCCTGAAACACATCATAAAAACTCAGGCAAGTATTCATTGTTTCTTATTTGCTAAAGGTGATGTGAGATACATCAAAGTGTGTTCAATGAGGATAGCAGATTGGCTCAGGCTGCATTGCTTTCTGCACAATCTCACTCTGCTCCTGAACATGAACAGTGTAGAAACCTGTGGCTGTTGCAGCAGAAGGTGCCCTTCCTACATATTTGATGTCTTCAAAATTCCCACGATTCAATACCTTCATTGCAGTATATAACCGAGGATTGATATAATTGTATGCACCCATGTTCATTGGCTCTTCCTGACACCAAACAATTTCAGCATCTGCATAAAGAAGAGATGTTCCAAAGTAAGTGCACAAACATCATCTACATATTAGCTTAGAATGAACAAAGCCAAGTAAAATTATGTACAATACACATGTAAACAAAAGCATTTAAAAAACCAGGAAGAATTGAAGCAATCAACAGATGAGCAAACATTCTGTAGCAATCAACAAATAGGTTTTCAATTGACTAATGTTACTTATTCATCCCATTTTTAGGCTTTTGTTCTTCAAAAGGAAGCGTGAATAAAAAATTCGTTAAGTCTTCTATATAATAAAATACTTGTGTAATGAATGACCGTCTAAAGAATGAACCCATGATAACCAAGCTATTTATTGTCAGCTATTTTGGGTCAGCTAGATCTCAATTAAACTCTATATACGTCAATATCACTACGTAATATTTTGATCTTGGTCTACATCAATCCCTTACAGCTTCAACCCTAATTGCTTTGGCTTGACTAACTATATAATTTATTTGCTCTTTTTGAACATAATACTATCATCATAACATATGTTTTATCATTTAATCATAGATCGATACTATATCTAATTACCCCAAAATAGTACTTTTTATTGTAAATTATACTTCTACTATCCTAAGCAAATAAAAATATCATATCAAAGACTCACAGTCAAATAAAGTTTTCTTTTCATCCTAAGGGACAGATGCACATATAAATCTCATTTCAATCCCTTACTCTTTATGCGCTAAGTTCTATATATACACCACGTAATATTTCCTATTAGAATAATAACAATACAAATTTTTTTTCACCCCAGTTAACACCAATTGCCATTCAAGATGTTGGTTCGGACAAATATTCCAATACACCCACACAATGTTAAGAATCTTAACAATATAGACATTTTCCCAAGTACCTTTCTTGATAGTTTGAGCTATACGATGGTCACCTAGTTACATTTAACTTATAAATTCTTTAGTGAACCATCAGCCTTTTATGGCCAAGAAGAAATGAGATTGACTTATCCCAAGATGAACCAAAAACCAGAGAGATATTACAGGCATAGCAGTAAATAAACCAAGATCTTCAAAAGCAATACAAAGGAACTAGGAGAGTTAATCATTATAAAACGATATTGACAAAAAACACGAGTGTACTTGGATAGCGCTTAAGCTCTCTTTGGATCAGGTCATAGGGGAATGGGCAAAGTTGTTCAATTCTACAAATAGCAACATCCTTCCGTTCTGACTTCTTTCTTTCATCATCAAGTTCATAGTAGACCTGAAGAAACCAAATGTGAAAAAGAAATACTTACGTCCAAGATGAAATAGTCAAATTCATATGCAAGTAAACTCAAAATTTTCCACCAAATTCGAAAAAAAAAAAAAAAAACAAAATGCATAACCACATGGCTTGCCTTGCCAGAGCACAAAATGAGACGGTTGATACCCTCCTCAACCTCCTTGTGATTATTCTGGTCCTTTATCAGGCGCTTGAAACGTGTTCCCTGCTTGTCAAATCCTGGGTGACCTTCAAGATCATCGAACTCAGATAAATTTGATTTACAGTCCTTGTGCCGAAGGAGGTTCTTCGGAGCCATTACAATCAGAGGCTTTCGGAATTCCCTGTGAATCTAGAAGACCAAAACAATGTCCACAATTGAGGTTGGTTGCTGTAGTTGCAACAACTATATAATAAGCAAAGCATGCACGTAAATACTACCTGACGTCGCAGAACATGGAAGTAATTTGCTGGGGTTGTAATGTTGACAACTTGCCAGTTACAATTCTGGATCTGTTTCCTGAGAGTTGTCTCCATCTCAGGAATGACATAAGGATTATCATCACTCATCTGTATAGTACGGTAGCCATTTATTTTCAGGAAAAGAAAAATGAATTTAAGTGTGTGATCTGTGTATTAATTAAAACCCTAACTGGCTGATGCAGTAAAATGAATTTTTTTTCAAACCGCAGCAAATAAATATGTAAATTAATAGAATTCCATGTAAAAACAAATACATTGAAGGTCTCTCTGACAATGAATGCAGACTAATTAGCCTACATAGTTAAAAAAAGAAAATGAATAAATTGACTGTCATGGTCAACAATTTCAAAGATTGATCCCCTGAATTGCAGATACTGTGCATAGTTTTCCTATATTACCTGAAGGAAACGCTCCAATCGTGCACTTGAATGTTCAGGGCCTTGACCATCATAACCATGGGGAAGTAAAATAGCTAGCCCAGTTTGACGAAGCCATTTGGATTCTCCGCTGCTCAGGAACTGATCAAACATTACCTGAGCACCATTTGAAAAATCACCAAACTGAGCTTCCCACAATACCAGTGAATTGGGATTTTCCATGGAGTACCCCATTTCAAATCCAAGGACAGCAAACTCTGATAGTGAACTGCAGATTGGATTGGGAGTTAGGAGGTCATACTCATCTAAAATAGAGACAATAAGTAAATCACAAAAATCCATGGCATTCATGTTAAAGCATTTTCAAGGTTTTATACCGAAATATGATTAATTTTATGTCGCCTCAAATGCTTGAAAATCTAAACAATTTAAAAACCGTTCTGAGATAAGAAATAGTATATATTTCCATATTCAACAGTATCAAAATCCTGGCCAAGTTCAATTATATATCTACAACAGGTCAACCTAAATATTCAACCTTGATAAAGTCCTACAGTATGAAGTTCTTACTAGATATAACAGATAACCTGAAGAGTTTTGATAATCTCCAATGTCCATTAAATGTTCTCCCTTAGTAGCCATAAGAATAATCATGCATTTCCCATAAAAGAGACATAAAAGCATCAAAGTTTCAGAATGTGTTCCTTTGTTTAAGCAAGGAAGGAACTCTCCAGCTAGAACCACAAATCCAACTTAAATCACAAGTTAAACAATCATATGAGCCTATAGGAACCAGTACGATAAGATACATTCATCTATTACTACTCAATATTACAAACCTGTTGCTGACAGTGAACATCTCCTCATTTTGGTTCATAAGAATATGATCCAGAGGACAGTATTGCTCTCCTGTTTGTTGATCATGAATAACTGCATGGCGATGGCTAAATGTACCTCTTTCGACATCTTGGCCACTCAACCTCACATGATTTCCTTCAATAATAAGTGTTGCAAAAGCAAGTGCTTCTCCCATCGCCCAGTCAATGCCTTCCCCACTTTCAATCATCTGAGCACGTTGCTCAAAAATCTTTTTTAATGCTCTATGGGGCTTGAAATTTTCAGGAAGAGTTGTAATAGCTTGCCCAACACGTTTTAAAATCTCAGGTTTAACTCTGCAGACCAATGTGGAAGTTTATATAATGAATCAGCAAAACAAAGAGCTACTTAGAAGAATATATATATCCAGAAGCAAGGCAGCATACCCAGTGTTACGAATGCGTGAAATTTGTTCTGGAGTCTTAAATCCTGCCCAATATGCTGAAAGCCAATCCCTCCTCTTGGGAACATAGTCTTTGCTGTTTAGGAATTCCTCGTTCAAGATATTGTTAACTTTGTTGCGAATTCTCTCAATATCTTCTTTAGCAATTTGTCCTGATTCCAAAAGTTTGTTTTGATAAATCTCAATGGCGCTCGGATGATTTCGAATGACCTAGTAGAAAAAGTTAAATTCTTTTAAGTTAAATTGGACAAGAAAATTTTCAAGGAACATTGATATGGGTATAGAAAACGAAGAAAATGTCTAATCAGCGGAGAGGATAAGTACTCTAATCTCCTACATAAAAACAAAGGAGACATACAAAGTTATGTGAATTATAAGGACATTAAGATAATGAATCATACCATGAAACTTTAGGAAAGAATGATAGAAAAAAAAATTAACTAAGAAAACCAAGCAGTTGAAAATCAATTTGAATTCATGCCTACAAGGTCAACATACAAGCTAAATCTCCTCAGATAACGACTAAAAAGTATCAAGAAAACAAATAAAACTAACACATGATATTCATTAACTTAGAAAAAGCTTATGATAGAGTTTCGAGAAAAATTATATGGAGAATTCTAGAAAAAAAGGTATTAGCGTAGTGTATATTGAAATAATTAAGGATGTGTATAAGGCTGTAATGACAAAAGTAAAGACTCCTAATGCATTAACTAAAACATTTATTATAAAGATTGGGTTCTATCAAGGATTAACTTTAAATTATCTTGACGCATCCAAGATATATTACCATAGCAGATGATATTATCTTGATCGATTAGACATGTGAAAGAGTAAATACTAAGCTTGAATCTTGGTGGAAAACAATGAAAATAAAAAGGTTTTAGGCTTAATAGAGTAAAGACAAAATATATAGAATTTAAGTTTATAATATTAGACATACCAAGATAATTATTAAACTAGGAGATGACGAGTTAGAGAACTTTAAATATTTAAAATTGGTTTTGCAAAAGAATAGAGGGGTTGATAGGGATGTTTTGCATAGGATACAAGCAGCATAGTTAAAATGGAGGAAGACGTTAGATGCTTTTTATAATTGTAAGGTACTTCTAAAGTTTAAAGGGGAGTTTTCTAAAACGCTAATTAGGTATGTTATATTATATAGAGTTGAATACTAGGCTATAAAGCTAGCACGCAAGTAAAAGATAAGAGTAACAGAAATAAAAAAGTTAAGCTAGATGTGCGAACATACGAGAATAGATGAGATAAGAACGAGAACATTAGAGAGAGTTAAAATTGTACCTACTGAGGGAAAACTCTATGAGACACATTTAAAATGTATGAAGACATACTTAAATGTCCAATAAATGCTCTAATTAGGCAATGTGAGACTATGATAGATAAACACATTAATAGAAGAAGAGGGAGACCAAAAAAGACTTGGTTAGTAACAATAAAATGCGAAAAAAATTATTTAAATATAGATTAATATATAGTAAGGGATTGAGCTCAATTGCGTAAAATGATCCATATATCTAACCCCACTTTGATTGTTATTGTATTGATGTGGATATAATTTACCCATTCATTGACCACCCATTACAACGATGACACATCCTAAGTAGTTAGTTAAGAACATTTTATGGATTAATATTGAGATGAATAAAACAGGTTAAGCATACTTGCCGCCCTGTCATGGAATGTCATGGACATCACATTCCTCCCTCCACAAGGAACAAAGCTCAACAAACAAAAGTTGTCTAAAACGACTTATGTGGCATGGATTCCATAAGACTAGGACTTCCATGATGAGATGACAACTTCTACAATGCAAGATGATGACTTCTACAATGCAAGATGATGGATTCCGCTTCGCTAGCTATCCACAAGAAGTTGACTTTTATGAACCAAATATGTTTGCAACAAGCCATGAAGCTTCCAATCAGTAAGCAACTCCTCCACTGCCGCCTCTTTCACCTTAGGATGGTGTTTGGCACAACCACTAACACCTAGCATGGAAAGCACATTGCATTCTAGCTAACGACCAAAACTCGAGTTTGGGATGAGATTTCAACCGTTAAGTCAAGGACAAGATGATACTGCCACGTTGAGGAATCATGTGTACATGCATATGAGAGAAACTTATTGCCAAGGGACTAAGAGTCACAATATTGCCTTATGAGAGAAGTTTATTGGACGAATACCAAGGCAACAAGTAACTGTCTTTTGCTAGTTTTGTCCTATGCTCTCAAGTCCACTTTTCTTCACTTCAAATCACATTCCTTAGAACTATAATGGCTGAGTTCACTCCTTTTCCTTCTAAAAATTTCTCTCAGAAAATATATTATACAGATAAAACACTTTACATGAAATAAATAGCTTGTTTTGATCAAAACCCTTAGTTGAACTAAGAGCACCTAATTCGATCTTCATCCTTCTCATCAAACTTGCTTTGATCAAAATACCATGTGTAGGCTTGTGCTCGAACTAAATTGAGTAGGCGTATCAGGTTATGATTTGATCATATCAAATAGTATCTGGCATTGGCTTATTGAGCCATACATATTTGATAGTCAAAATTTCTTGCATAATATTAGAACTGTTATTTTCATTTACCCTAACAAAGTGAATAAAACATATAACAATATGATTTCCATGAAAAATAAGAAATAAAATTGGAGCCGAATATAGGGGAAAATCATCTAGCCAACTCATAGCAGTATATAAGGGAGAAACTAAAATTTATAGAGAAATGAGTCACCTGATACATCTTAGGTTGGGTGAAGGAGGGTTCATCAATCTCATTATGGCCAAATCGTCTGTAGCAAACAATGTCAACTACCACATCAGAATGGAATGTTTGTCGCCATTCTGCAGCAAGCTCACAAACGTGAACAACGGCTTCCATATCATCTCCGTTCACATGAAAGATAGGAGCATTCAAGGCTTTGGCGACATCAGTGCAGTACTGAGAAGACCTTCCAGATGTAGGATCAGTGGTGAATGCAACTTGATTGTTGACTACTATGTGAATTGTTCCACCAGTAGTGTAGTTCGGGAGGGCACTAAGATGCAGAGTTTCATAAACCACACCCTGTCCAGCAAAACTTCCATCCCCATGGATCAATACACCCATGTTCTTTGTCCTATCAATATCATTGGAGTAGTATTGTTTTGCTCGTGTCTTCCCAACTACAACTGGATCAACAGCCTCCAAATGACTTGGATTTGCAACTAAGGATAAATGAATCTGTTTTCCACCTCTAGTTGGCCTATCATATGAAGTACCCAAATGGTACTTTACATCACCAGTTCCAGTGTACAATCCTACTTCCCCATCCACAGGTTTTGTGCCACCACTGAATTCACTGAAAATCTGGCGCAAAGGCTTCCTGACAACATTTCCCAACACATTTAGCCTTCCTCTATGAGACATCCCAATAACAATACTCTCCACCCCCATGTCAGCTGCTCTATCGAACATCTCCTTCATCCCTGGAATCATGGTTTCCCCACCTTCAAGGCCAAACCTCTTTGCAGCAGTCCACTTGGTAGCCAGAAAATTCTCAAACTCAGTGCTCCAAATGAGCCTATCAAGAATAACTTCACGGCGTTCTCGACTATAATTTAGTGGTTTCATCGTCTCAATTCTGTCCCTCAACCAATTGCACTTCTCCCTATCAGGGACGTGCATGTACTCATATCCAATGGTACCACAATATGCCTGCTCCAGCCTGTTCAAGATTTCACGGAGAGTCTGCACAGGGCGATTCTCCGACAAGAAGCCAGCCATCTTCCAGACACCAAGGAAGAACTCCCTATCCAAGTCCGCCTCTGAGAATCCATAGAAACCCAAATCCAAATCATCAGGGACTTCACGCACTTCCAATCCCAAAGGATCCAATTTAGCCTTCATGTGGCCATTGACCTGGTAAGCCCTGACCAACAGAAGCAGCCGCATGCTCTCCTGGATGGTCTGGCCAGAGATACCCGGCGAGGTGGCAGCTTGGCCTACAAAGTTCCTAAAAAAATTATCCCACGACTCATCGACACTGTCAGGGTCGGCCTCCCAGGCCCGCTGCAGCTCCTCCAAGTAGACACTACTAGTGCCGTCGAGGAAACTATCTGACAGCCTCGAGAGTGGCACGGGGCGAGGGATCGGGGCAGTCGATTCAGCCTTGCGCAGTAGGGTACTGGTGCGGAAACCCCGGGACGGAGGAGGGGGCACCAGTCCGGCCCTCGCAATCAGATGCGACGATCGAGCTATGTTTCTTCCAACTGCTGACCTAGCCATTCCTGAGACCGCCCTAAACCACGCCATTGGGAAAGTAAAAATGTCAACTTTTTCGCAGAGCAACCTCCGATCCCGCAGAACAAACCTACAAGCAATTGAATCTTGATCAGATCATATAAAAACGCCACGAATAGAATGAAATAGCATCAAATACACGAGGAAACAAAAGATTGATCTTTCGTATTCCTTCGTCTGAAACCTCGGAGGAAACCTCAAGAAACGAATTGACCGAAAAATGCCAAAAGCAATCGACGTGAAAGGAGGAGCATTAAATCCTCGAGGTGGAGATTTTACCAGGGACAGATGTAGTCGAGATGGAAGGCCAACCTTGAACCGGGTGCCGAATTATTCTGATCCAAAGGAAAGGAAGACGAAGACCCAGAACGAGCCGCCTCTCAGCTATATGCCAGTCCCTCACTATTTGCTAGGTGGAACGGAATAAGTGTCGCATTTATTGATGGATTTGACTGATTTTTTAAAAAATAATTAGATTAGATTTTTTGGGGTATATTTGGTAAATGGATTTAAATTACATTTATATTGTGAATTTGATAAATTTGTTGACTATGCAAGTTTAGAAATTTAATAGGTAGGAGTAGTAATGGACTAAGAAATGTTAGTAAAAGTTTAAAAAGGTAATAGTTAATTCCATAATTGATGAATGTAGAAGTGTAAGAAGTTAAAGTCCTGAGCAACTGCACATATGGAGAAATCCAAGAGGTTTTGATATAAATCTAAGTAGATCAATATGACTATATGTTTGTAGGTGTTGTAAGGTCAAGATTGATTAGAAATTTAACAGGTGCAAGGTTCATATCTTGATGGGTGCCATAGCGTGTAGGAGAACTTGGTAGTTGATCATTTGCGATCATTTGCACAAGATAGAGAAGGGGATGGAGCCTAGACTCTTTTCCGAATGAGCAACTTTTTCATATGCAAGGTAAACTTCCATGATATGCAGATCTCGTTAATTACTTGGTTGTAAAAGTTTTACCTGCATATTTTCTGCAAGCACAGATCAGTATGCATAAAAGTAATACTGAATATTATATTTGAGATGATCCTTACTTGTGGAAATTTTATAGTATCCAAGTAATTAGACGATGTATTCTGGATTATGAATTTTATTCTGTACATTCATTTTGTTATTCTCTATGTTGTGGAGGATATTTTGGTCCTCAATGCACTGCTAGGAAGGTCTTGGATTCTGGATTGTATTGGCTAACCCTATATCATGATGCCTTTGATTTTTACAAAGCATGTGAACATTGTCAACATGTCTGGAATATAGGATGTAAGAATGAAATGCCTCAATAGTCAACGTTGTCATGTGGGATTTTCGATGTTTGGGGTGTTAACTTTATGAGT
>JBAMIE010191385.1:0-11994 GCA_037177295.1 Kaempferia parviflora | reverse complement strand
AAAAAAAAAAAAAAAAACTTCTCATTCAATTCAAATCAGATCCTCTGTCCCACAAAAACTGTGTTCCCGTGTCCCATTGCCGATCAGACGGACGTGACATCCTCGTGATGTGCACAGCATCTCTTGAAATATAATCTGGTCCGTCTGATCGACAATAAGACACGGGGACATAACTTTTATAGGACAGAGGATCTGATCTCCATTCAATTCAGGCATCCTAGATTGGACAGTCACACAACTAGGAGTCCCGGCATAGCAACTTCATGAAAACTATATCTTCTATAATATATGTATAGTGGGTTTATAATTTAATTTGATTATCTATAAAATAGATGATTTTCTGTCATGCATTGTAGCTAAATCTGATATCCTATTAATTTTAAATTGTCAATAATATATCAAAATATTCATTATCAACCTACCCAAATTATTTAAACCTCATAAAAATATATTAAATTAATCAAATTGAAATATAGAAATGGGAGAATAAATAGAGAACTATGGGAGTCAACGACACAACCATCACGCTAACATAATAAACCCATCTTTTACCTCCCCAATATATTGGATTCTTGATTCCCTATGTGAGTATTGTATTAGGTATTTTACTGTATAGTAACCGCTTAATAACTTCTATATTGTAATAATTATTATAATAAATAATAAGTATTTTGAGAAAAAAAAATCTGATGAGGTATTTATTTTTATTTATTATTAAAAAAAACTGATTTGATATTTCTTTTCATTTGAGATACCCTTTTTTTTTGTCCTTAATATATAAATATATTGATTTCGTTACCCATGGAGTTAGACCCAGCGTGGTTTGGCTGTAGAGCAATGGAAATGGAACGAAGGTCCCATGTGAACCGGTGACATGTCATTTTTTTCTATTAAATTTAATACAACTTGAATATAAAAATAAATTGAGATTTATTGTTTTTTATTATTTAATTTTGTTTTATTTAAATGTTATCGATGGATAATGCGTCGGGTGACCGTGTGGTGAAGCTAACTTAACTTTCTCACGCCGTCCAGCTTCGGCTGTGGTAGCCGGAAGGTTCTTCGTCTCCGCACTGCCGCTGTCGTCGCCGCTGCTTCCTCACCAGCTGCCGTCGCATCGAAATCTCTCTTTTCCAGAACCCTAGAACAAGCGATTTGGTATTGATTTCTTGAATTTTCTCCTTATTGAGAACCCTAGCACTGACAAATTTGTTCTCGACAACGAAGCCGAGTAAATGATGTAGTGGAGAAGCTATTTCCTTTCCTATTTTACATATAGAATCTCCGATCTTTCCCTCAGCGTAGAACCCTAATTTCTCTTTCTTTCTTTTCTTATCCTTGTTATTATATACTGGGTAAAGGAGTGAATCGAAGCATTTTCTTTTGCTTCAGATATCAAAGTTGCTGATGGCATCAATTCCAGGTTTTTGAAAGAACAATAGTTTATTTTACAACGCAATTTCTTCAGTTGGTGTTGAAAATCTTATTACAATCATATACATCTTGAATGTTTTTCTGATTAGATTGTTATTTAAATTAAATCAGCAGAGATGGAGTATTCTTCCAGTGAAGATGATGAAATGGTTGAGGACAATATGGTTTTTGAGGACGCTGATCAGCAAGCAGATGAAGTCACTGCATCACTTCCAATTGTTTCTCATGGTGGCAGCACACTAGCATCAGTCATCCAGAATGCCATTGAAAATGAACTACTTGATATTGCAGATTGTGATGAGAGTGACCAGGTACCATCTCTAGGTATGGAATTTGAATCAGAGGCATGTGCGCGTGCATTTTACAATGCCTATGCATTGCGTCTTGGCTTCGGCATTCGAGTTGCACGGTCTCGCTGTGAGAGACGGAAAGGGGTTGAGGTGTTGGTCATGAAGAGGTTTGTGTGCCTAAAAGAGGGCCATCACAAGAAGAAGGTTGCTGAGAACAGCACCAGAAAGAAGCGTAAGCGCCTTTCGATAAGGGATGGTTGCCCGGCAATGATGGAGGTTGTTCGCAGGGGGCCTGATAAGTGGATTATCAGTAAGTTGGTGTTGGAGCACACCCATATAGTGGTTAGTCCTGAGAGAGTTCGTGAGATCCAGCTTAGTCATGTCTCTGGCAAGGATAGGGAGCACCAGGACTACTTGAAAGAGATGCGGCGAAGAGTCTTCGGTGAAGGAGATGCGCAAACCCTCGTTGATTATTTCAGGAAGATGCAGGCAGAGAATGCAGGCTGCTTTTATGCAATGCAGGTTGATAACAGAAACTGCATGACCAATGTGTTATGGACTGATGCGAAAGCTAGAATGTCTTACAGTTATTTTGGAGACGCTGTTACTTTTGACACATCGTATAGGCAGAATACGAACATGATGCCATTTGCTGCATTCACAGGTTTAAATCATCACGGGCAGACGATTGTATTTGCTTGTGCTGTGGTTATGGACGAGACAGAATCCTCGTTTACTTGGATATTTGAAACATGGCTGACAGCAATGTGTGGCCGGCGACCTCTGACAATTACTACTGATCGAGGCAAGGCGGTCGAAGCAGCAGTTGCCAAGGTGTTTCCTGAGACATGTCATCGCTTATGCAGATGGAGAATCCTAGCTAGATGCAAAAGGAAATTATCCAATGTCTATAGCAGGTACCCTGATCTACATGATGAACTAAAAATGTGCATTAATGAGGCTGAGAATGTGGAGACTTTTGAAGTTTATTGGAGGACAATTCTTGAGAAATATAATATCAGTGAGAACCCATGGTTGCAAATACTATATGGTATTCGTCATAGATGGGTTCCAGCCTATCTAAAAGATTCCTTCTTTGCAGAGTTATCTACAACACATCGAGTAGAAACATTAAACAGGTTTTACCGAAACAACTTTGTCACAGCGTGCTCTTTGCAAATGTTTATTGCAAAACTAGACCAGGAAATGGATAGCCGATATGCAAAGGAATCCCAAGAAGACTATGCTACTTTGAACATCCAACAAATTCTGAAAACTCAGTCACCTATGGAGAAACAGGCGGCCAACATTTACACGAGGGCGGTATTTGAGAAGTTCCAAGAAGAACTAGTCGAAGCGTTCAGCTACTATCCTGTCAAAATTCAAGATGGACCCATAAGCAAATTTACTGTTGCAAGGGATGGTGATGCTAGTAATCGACATTTTGTGGTTTTCAAGGAATCTGAGAAGAAAGCATATTGCAATTGCTTTAAATATGAAGGATCGGGGATACCTTGCAGGCATTTACTTGGACTTTTCTTAGTGTGCGGCACCATTCGTCTTCCCGAATATTGCATCTTGAAAAGGTGGACTAGGAAAGCTAAGAGCGGCTTGATGCTACAAGAAAGTGATCATGAAGGTCAATATTTACAGGAAACTCCCATCTTGTGGTACAATGATCTTTTGCATGATGCCATGAAGTGTGTGGAGAGGGGAGCAGTCTCTGCTGAGGCATATAGGATAGCAAAGAGTATGCTACAAACTGTCTTTGCTGAAATTATAGGTTTCGAGGAAACCGAGAGTAAAGAGATGATCCCTCATGTGGAAAAGGTCCAAAAGCGAATCGGTTGAAGATGATTCACCACTCTTTTTTAATTGCATTAATTCATTTTCAAGGCAGATAAATTTTGCAATACTCCAATTTGCAAATTGCCAATTTTCCTTCCTGTAATTTTGGTAAATCTGCAACTAAAGGAGATGATGAGGTTTCATGATAATTATGGTTTAGAGATGGATCTTCATTCTGGACTCAAATTTCTGTTAACACTTTGAAATATCAATTGCCATGTGAATCATGCTACGGGAACTTCACATTTAATTCACTTTAGTGAATTGCTTTTAGTGGTAACAAACGACTTTTGTTTTACAATTGCAAAAGGTATCAATTAATGTCAATGTTTGAATTGTAAGCTTCGCATTTGAGTGTGGCTCTCGAGACATGTCTAAGCTGTAGTAACTTTCAAATGGTGACAATATGACTTCAAAGGCACTGGTTGAGGAGACAACTTACCTATCGTCAGAACCGTTCACTTCAAGTGAGGAACCATTTCCACCGCATTACACCACTCTCCTTAACAAACTGATTTTACTTTGACCGATCAACAATCACTAGAAATGAGCTGAAGTTAGAGCTCTTAAAACTCCATGCTTATTGCATCTATCGAGCACAACTAGACCCCTCAAATCTGGGGGTAACTGACCCCAACAGTGTGGTCCAAGACATACAAAGCATCCAGATACAGATCTGTATCATCGACTTTGATTCCTGACAAATTAAGAGGAACATTTGCACTAGGGATTGCCAGAATAAAGCTTATATACTAATTGTTAGGCAAAGACAAGCCTGAGAAACGAACTGTTACTGCAGATGGAGCACTAAAAAGAACACAAAAAATCTGAAACAAAAGGGGAAGATTTTTTTGTTTCTTTGATTGCATCATCTAAAAAGGATCTAATTAGTGAGATCATAGGAATCAAGAGCAAAACTAGCAATACGGCCTGGCAGATATGGAACCGAGAGAATGTAACTTGATGGAAAACCTATTCCTTCAGCTCATCCTTGGTGATGTGAAAATTCTCGATCTTATGAGCAACCTCATCGGCACCAACCTTTTGTTTCCCAGGAGACGTGTTTGTGCTGTAAGAATCATTATCATCAGCCACCGGACCCATCTGCCAAATTCTGATGGTGCCATCCTCAGACCCAGAGGCATAAGATTCGCCTCCAGGAGAAAAGCGCACACAGTGAACAGGACCATGGTGACCCTTGTTACAAACTGCACTTGGGGGAAAGAAGGAATTATTTAACCTATTAGATCAATATTCCATGGATACAGAGTTGACATGGAATACAATAAAAGTGAACTCACCAATTTCTTCACCCGTATGGAAATCAAAGACATGAATCCACATATCTTCTCCTCCAACAACAAATTTGTTTCCATATTTGGGCTCGAGTGAAGCGGATTCCACAGTGCATGGCATGTCATAGTTTTTCACAAGCCCAAAACTGAATAACAAGTATTAATATTTTGATTTCAACATCAAGGCTTAAGTATTGAAAAGAAAAATGGCTGAGGTAAGCTTACTGGTTTGCGTCCCAGAATTTGACAGTTGACCCATCAGCAGTTGTGATATAACGACCATCTTGACTGACTTCAGCACTAGTAACAGGTGACTTAGTTTCAAGTGTTTGCACAATTTTTCCACTTCTTATGTCCCACAATCTGAGATGATATATATTTATTGACCACAAAGATTAGGACTACTATATGATACAAAAGGAGGTAAACTGATATCTATATAGGAAAAAAAAACCCATCAATGTCAGAGATCTTCGGAAAACAGTGAATTAGAACATAGAATATCATTTATATTAGCAACATTAGATTATTTCTTATAAACTAGAAACCAAAAACCAACATGCTTGTCTGTCATCTCCTTGGTGCCAGCGGTATGGAGAAGGTTGATTCAGCAATATTGAGGCACTCACCAAACATAATGACTAACGACTTCAAGAAAAAAAAATAACAAATGAACCAGCAACAAGCAAGAAGGGATTAAACAATCTAGCAATTCAAGGAAGATATAGATAAAAATAATCAATTGAACACAAAAGGACATCTAAGGAATAAACAGAACAAACCTCACACCTCCCATATCAGTGCAAGAACTAAGTATAGTCTGGTCACTATGAAGCCAAGCAACTGTTCTGATTGAACCAGGTGACTTATCAATCTCTCTTGGAGGTGCATCTGGGCGATTCAAATCAAATGTCCGTAATATTTTTTCCATTCCACCAGTCAACAGCAGGTGCATATCCTGCCAAAAAAAATGGGCAACATGACTAATACAAAAAGAATATGATGCAACTCGTTGTAGCCAACAAGAATGTCTCCAAAAAGGACAATTGGAGGCATTAATTGCATCACTTCGGGTATAGATGGTAAAACAGATGAACAAGACCAAACACAGACACCAGACTTTGCTAGTGAGAAACAAGTGCATAAAGGAGAAAAAAACACAATAAACACATTGCAGATGAGGTGTTGGAGAATCCATGAGCACAAATAAAATGGATTAATACTGCTAGGTGCAAAGAAAAAGGAAGATATAATCTGAAAAACTGCAAACCATTCTCATGTACCTCAGAGAAGGCACATGCTCGGACAATATGCTTATGTTCAAATGAATGCAATTCATTTCCAGTTAAAGCATCCCATACTTTCCTGAAAGAAATGAAGCAAGATCATTCAAATGAAACACATTGAGATCAGATGATGTTTCCAAAGAAAATAAAAAAAAAAAGAGTCTAGAGCACCATACTGCTCTAGATTCTAAGAGCAAGAAAAAAATATTTGAATCCTAGTCCTAATAAAAGTTCACTACCATGATTTATGATATCAATCCGCACTTGTCCAATAGATGGATGATAGGTCAACTATCCAGTTCAGGTAACCTAATCTATATATGCGAACAACTAACAATTATCTTTCATAAAATACTATTTAAATACCGATGTGTATACAACAAGCCATTGCTTGGTTAGATTTGAATACAAATCCTAATTTACCAAAGCCATACTTTTATTTTATTGTAAATGAGAAACAATGAAAAATCCAGAACCAGCTTCCTTCCTGAGAAAAATCATAGTATTAATCTTTCACAATACTGCTAGTGAAAAATTATTTCTACTTGGACTAATTCATTTTAAAGTTAACAACAGTGTCTGCGTAAGGCATTAGAAAAATGATCTATATAAATAACACTTATCAGTGCAAATGCTTCAAAAAGAGATGAAATGTAAACTGACTTGATTTTGATGATACATTTGCACAAAATGAAGAAGATAATGATAGAATGCACGCACACAATTGAATAGGATAGTGAGCAAAAAGGCATACCTTCTCCATTCATATTGAGAAAAAAGGTCACAAAACTAAGGATGATGATGCAGAAAATCAAAATGCATCAAATCACTTATAATTTGGCAACTTAGTAGCACCATCAATTGCAGCATTTTAATCCCAACCTAGTTCAACCAGGGTTGTTAGTCACTCAGAGACAAAAGGTCAAGTTACAACACATAATAGGGGAAAGGTAAAGGTAGATAAACCATTCAGATGAGATCAACGAGTGTAATGTTGAAGACGAATAGACACCCTGCCCTACAAAAGTTTAATTTCTTGCAGGCTCAATATGATTCAAATCATTTTATTGAGTGGAGAAGAAGCATATTTTCAACCAATCCAACAATTATTGGATAAGCAATAAGTCAAAAGTTTTGACAAGCTTAAAGAAGACTTTCTTGAATGCAAGCTCTTTTTAGTAGTCCAACATCTAAAACATATGCTAACGTTGTTACATTAACTCACAAACCCAACCTGCTACAAAACCTTACCAGTGACTCTCTAATCCCTAGCCAAGCAAGCATGTTAGGAGGAATCCCTTACACAATCTCTTCCCTTTGTGAAACCACTCTTCCTCCCCACCTCTCACTGTTGCTTCTTTGGCTTTCACAAGTTTGTTTTCCCCCTATGACCTCTTCTGTACAAATCCAGCCCCATTGCAACTAACTCAACCCTCAATTTGGTGAGCGAAGATGTAGAACATGCGGGCATCGGATGGCAATTCCCAAATCTCCTCTCTACATCTTCAAACTAATGTGGGAAGGAAGGTATCATTGATCTCTCGAATTTCATTACTCTTTGTGAAGGCTCCAGCAAGTAAACTTGTTCTGCCACTCTCAAGCAGAGCTCTGGCAGTGCCTCCCCATGTGATTCCCTTTCTCTTCCTCTTCTCACAGCAAGGTTTGCAATGAGCCTCTTGTCCTTGTCCAGTGATTGCAGTGGTAAAATCAATGTAACTCGGTTTTCCCTCTCCTTTTTGCTCCATAATGAATTCCAACAATCCTTTATTCTTCTTGAATTGGACAACAGCAGTGGCTTGGTTTGGCAAATCCTCTTTCCTAAATCTCCTATCTATATCTTCACACTAAGGTAGGAGGGGGTATCATTGAGCTCTAGAACTTTGTTGTTCTTCATGATGGTTCAAAAAGTAGTGAACTTGTTCTGCCACTCTCAAACAGGGCTTCAGCAGTGCCTACCTGTGTAATTCTATTTGCTTCATCTTCTTGCAGCAAGGTTTTCATTGAGCCTGTTAACCTTGTAGCTGTCCAGTGATTGCAGAAGTGAAATCAATGGTAAAAGAAAGGTCTATGCATACAAGATCTCTTGATAACATATCGTTGGAAATAAATATAATGGCATGTCCATTTTGTATTCATCATGTAACCAAAAAAAAAGGTGCTTGTAATCCTCATGGTATCTCAAATGATTGTTGGCGTCATAGTAATTTAAGGAGTGAGACGCCTAAAAGCACATAAGTGTTGTGGGCATGAGGTGCAATGCACAAGGTAAGGTGCTCCAAATATAAATTTTACAATTCAAACATATATAGGAAATTTCTACTAAATATTTACAAAACTATAGCGGATAAAATATTAAACAATAATGTAAATATAAAATTCACTAGTAAATAATACGTTATACACATAATTCAAATTTTAAAAAACTTCAAATATCTAAATCATCAAAATCTTTATCATCTTTCTCAATCATATCATTATCATCATCACCATATGTTTCAGATTTGTATAGCTGAATCTTCATCGGTTTCCTAAGACCAAGCGCCTTATGCGCGCTTGGTGCCTCTCACAAGGCGCAAGCTTAGGGCGACGAGGTGCAAGAGGCTGCCTGGCTGCGCCTTGCGCCTAGGCAAGCGAGGTGAGCGCTTTTAATAACTATGGTTGGCGTGCAGCTACTTTGTAGGAAAAGGGACATGAAAGGAAGCAAGAATCTTCCATGTTCACCTTTTTTATTCTAAGCCAATATTCTCTTTAGGTTTCACCTATAAGCATTATTAAATGCTTGTGTATCTTTCTATGCAAGATACCCTACAAAGAAATATTCAAAGTTCAATATGCAAGAGATCCTACCCTATATGTTCACATGGTCGTATGCTATTGTCCCAAATGTTAATATAAAGACGCACAATTAAGATCAGACAAAATCAGAGATACAAATTTTTAGGCTATCAAGGAAAAGACTAAGTAATTAATACTAGACTGAGGATCAAATATACAAAAACACAGCTAAATTATTTGATTATCTTGAAATATAACACAAGGATAAGTCATCACAAATATAAAACATAATGCAAAATATTCAAGGAACACAAGATTAAATGCACAACACATTTATAGTACTCAAGTTGAATACTATAAATTTTGTCATGAATTTTTAACTTCCATAAATTTTGTCATGAATTATGGACTATTCGAGAAAAAATGACATACGCAGAAAAATCAGCTGATCCAGTAGCTGCACGTAATGCATTGGTATCAAGGCAACAACTCCAAACTGCACCTTTGTGCCCTTCAAAAGTACCAATCCAATCTCCCGTCTCACCATTTCTAAGCATTGGATTTGCATCTGTGATATTAGCAATTTGAAATACCTTGTTGAGGATTTAATAGATATTAAACTAATTTAGTATGCAATTTCTCCAGACATTACAAAATGTTTTTGCCAGAAACATGGAAAAGGGCTACCCACCAGAATCATTCGTGGGCAGAAATCAAGGTGAAACAAATTAGAGAATTTTATCATTAATATTTTATTCTATATGAAGTTCCAATGAAAATTAACACAAAAACCCTGATAAAAAGGAGAAACATAATGAGTATATTGGTTTTATGAATCTATAGGCACAATGCTCATCAGGAAAAAAGCAAATTTTTCAATAAAATTAATGAGATTCGATAGTGTTGTAAAACAAAGAAAACCAGAGGATCAGCAATAAGACTCCATCGTTAGAGTACTAGAGGCTGAAATATATCTCATTGAAAATCTTAACACCAAATTTCCAAGAATTGTTCATTTATTCAAATATTTCAGTGATTAAATAACAGGAAACGCTGGGATTATAACTCAAAAAGGCATTTTTCACCTTGTAATTCAGAATCGAGACATGAAAAATGATTGTGAGATTTAAAGTTTTAAAACCAAATGTGGCAATCTAAAGCATATGCCTACATTTACCTTTCTCTTTTATGATTTCTCTCTTCACTATATTATTTTCTTAATTTGCTTAGCATCAATGGGACTCAGTATTCACCATTGCACTCTCTTCCTTCTGCCTTTCCACAAACATAATGAAGTATGCACATTGCTCAAATTGATGAATATTAAAGGAAGTTCACTGCTTAACATCTGTGAACTTCAGTAGGACCTCCAAACATTCCTAGGTAACAGCCCACTAGTGTCGAGTCAATGAATGTTAAAGCATTAGTTTTCATCACAGTTCCTCTATTTCCTTTAAGCGAACAACGATAAGGATGATAAGTTTGTGTATGAAAAGATGGGGCACTACTCGAAGTAGTGTTAAAAGAGGCCAGAAAGATTGAAATATATGCGAAAGCAAACAATTTATGCAAGATGCCAATGGGTAAGAAATAAAACATGTTCAATGACTTTGAAAAAATCATTGGCATAAACTTATAAGCTGTGGTATACGATAATATTTCTTATGGCTAGATCCACATAGCAGACTAATACAAGTTGAGGGATAGTAATTTCTATCCAATTTAATCAGTGAAAAATCAGCAACTGATCGCGTATACAAGATTGACAAACCGGAACATCAAGAATGATCCATCGTACATCCATAAGAGGAATCTTATTGTTGCATTCAAGTCTCAGATTTGCTTTATTTTATTTTTCTGCACACTTAAATGTTTTAGTTTCTTCATTATTTATAATGATCGTTTACACATTCAAGAATCACCGATCCCAATTAATTACAACAGAAACATAGAAATGCTCACCCTTGCTTGCACTGAACAGGAAGAATCCATCCGGTGTAACAGGGCTGTAGAACAAATCCACGACGGGCCGCGAATGCCCATGGCATACAAGAGGAACCGCCACCTTCTTCTTCTCCATGGATTAAATAAGGATATGCGAAAGTCGAGGCGCAAAGATCACTGGCAAATAAGAAACCCTAACCCCATAATTTCTAACAATAATAAATCCACCTCGAAGATTAAAAAGAAAACGAAGATGGAGATCGACAAGAATCCTCGGCAGGGATCGCCAAGAACAACGTATTATCTACAACACTGCGGGATCAGTCTCTGGGAGCAAAAAGAGGAGCAAAAAAATAAACATCATAAGAACGAGGAACGGCCCCGGCGGTGAGTGAAGGGGGCACCGCGTTTTTATACGCGGAAAGGAAGAACTGGATGGAATACTCGCCGTCCGATCAAGATTTTAACAGTTCGCAAGTCGCCTACGTAGGCTCCGTTCCTCGCCTTTGATCCTCAATATGCGAGGAGGTCCCAGGATATAAGAGAAATTTCACTTACTCCTCAAAGTCTATCAAAATTTTCACATCCCTCCTGTAATTTTTTTTTAAAGAATAAAAATCAAAATGGCATTTTTTTATTATTAGAATACGTTTCATTTTTATTTATTATAACAGAGTGTCTCATCCGTATATTTTACTTTTCAAAATTATATTTTTTAAATGATGACAACCACAATATTATAACTGTTATAAAATGTAGCAACTACAATTACTATAATTACATAATTTGTAGTAACTATGAGTTATTGTTCTGACGAAGAACTATGTGGACAGTTGACGTCCAACCGAAGAAAGGGATATAGAAGATGACGAGAGAGAGAGCGGGCATTGCGAGATTAACACGAGCGTTAAAGGAACCCACCGAAATAATTATGACGGAAACCCCTCCGACGCTCAAGTCAGGAAGAGAAAAATTATGGGTTGTAAGAAAGCTAGGAAAAACTAAAGAGACCCCTTCTACCTAGGGCTACAGATTTGTTTTATAGGAGATTTTTTTCACAATTAGGGCTGACCTGACCTTTTGAGATGTGTGCTCGCCGTCGATCCGCTTTTACAAATATGT
>JBAMIE010191362.1:0-11999 GCA_037177295.1 Kaempferia parviflora | reverse complement strand
TCTTACAAAATAAAATAAATATGTATACTTAAATTAATGAAAACTTTGTGCACTCAATTTTATTTATTCAATATGAGAGGAGTAAATAATGAATGTGACAAGTAAGAGTCCTAAGGATGAGCTTCTACGTAGAGCCGTTAATTTAGGTTGGATCTGTCGGATTGACCTGTGCCACCAAACAATTTAAATAGGTTGGATTGAAATTTTATCAACCCAAGTCCGCCATGGGTTGACCCGCCTAGGCCCGTGACCCACGCGGGTCGGCCCGTGACGGGTTGAGAAACTCATGTAAGTCAAGTTTTATGTCAATTTATTATCTTTCTTTGTTATGATTTACAAATAAACATATTACTTTTTATTTACATTTAAAGTGTCTATTTCTAGATACATTTGATTGATAAAACTTTTCCGAAGTAAACGTTGAAGATGTAATTTTTTTTGATTATTTTTTTTAATTTTTTGATGGGCCCACGGGTTGACCCGCCTAACCTGCAACCCACCTTAGATTGGGTTGGGTTAGAGATTTCTCAACCCGCTAAAATGTCAGGTCAGCCCGCACCGTCCTACCAAATGGTCGGTCCGTCACGGACCGCCCCGTTACATATTGACCCGCCTGACAGCTCTACTTCTACGTTAACAATAAGCATTGACAAAATAATTCCCCATATTTTGCCAAGTGTTAATATTAGTAAATAAATGGAGTAAACTAGATGTCTTGGTAGCTTTTTTTTAATAGGCAAATTTTCCAAAGGGAAAATAAATAATTCCATAAAATAAAAGGACTCGTGAAATAAGAAAAAAGAAGCCATTTTTCTTCTCTCTCTCGGTCTCCTCCTCCTCCGTCGTCTCCCTCCCACCGCCATCGCCGAAGCATGACCAGCTCCTCCACTCCTTCTCGTAAGGTCAGTCCGATCCTCCTCCTCCTTCTATTCACGCTCTCCCTCTTTCACCCGCTTCAATCTCCCCTCTTTCGTCACCCTTCGTAAAATCCCCTTTCTAAGCGCAACGAATTTGGTCGGATCCTTCGCAGGCGCTGAGTAAGATCGCGTGCAACAGGCTCCAGAAGGAGATAGCGGAATGGCAGGTCAACCCCCCTTCCGGATTCAAGCACAAGGTCACCGATAACATCCAAAGGTTGGTCGTTAACCCTCGCCCTCACTTTCATCCATCCGATTCTCACTTCCTGGATCGATTTTCACTCTTTACTTGTTCTCCGTGCGCAAAGGTGGGTTATTGAAGTGGCTGGAGCGGCCGGGACGCTGTATGCGAACGAGACGTACCAGCTTCAGGTCGATTTTCCCGAGCATTACCCCATGGAAGCCCCGCAGGTGACGAGTTCTTTGCTGTTTGTTTCCTAACTCTGCGCCTTTTGCGATTTCTTTTTGAGATTTCTGGGGACTTCGTTTCCATTAGGTCATATTTCTTCATCCTGCGCCTCTTCATCCGCACATCTATAGCAACGGGCACATCTGTTTAGGTAAATATCAGTTTGTGTTGGTATGAAGATCTTGATCTGATTGAGTATCAGTGATCTTATCATCCTTGCTTCTACTGACAATTTGCATATATATATTCTCTATGAAGGTATCTGATTAATTTATTGGAAATGCATGACCTTTTCTCTGAATTTTGCTTGTCTGATGAACACTACGCTGTCTGATTTGTCCACTTAATTCAATTACAAAATATCTCTTAGGAATACTTCTATTTGTTAATTCTTCTACTATAGATTTCCATTGAGTAATTTCATGTTAAATCACCATCATAATCCACTATGTTAGTCTGAATTATTTGGCTTCAGCTTGAGGAATATCATGTCCGTTTCTCTCATTCTACTAATATTGAGGATGTCAGAAGATGCCTCTATCATCTAATACATCAGGCCGTGGCATGTTTACTTCTTTTTAGGCTATACATCCTTTCCACCTAGCATATACTCCTGTGGCTTAAGGAAATTTTTGGATAATTTTAGCTCATCTCTCTTCTTAATGCACATCTTCCATGTGAGAACTGAAAGGAAAAGAAATCTTTACAAACAAGCTTTATGAAATATCATGTTTGTCAGCTAGTCTATGAGGGAGTTCTACAGTAAGTGATTGAGGATATAATATGGAAGTCCAATATTTCTTTTGTCACTGATTTTTTTTTTCCTAGTTGTTCAAAGTCCCTTGTTGATATATTCTTCTCACTTTTTTTTTTTTTCAGTCGCAAGGTTCATAATTTGAAGGTTGGTTTCAGAGTTTAGTTTGGTACTAGATTAAAGTATAACTAGGGAGATTTAGTTTAGGTTTTTCGCTGAAGAAACGCAACAAGAAACTTATGAATGATAGAAAATAACCAAAATAACATAGTATGAAGGATAGGTTCCCCATCCCTAGGCTTTATGAAGTAAACAATAATTACTTTAGGCTACAAGGTAATCTGAAGTCATTTTGTTATGCTTGGTTCTTAATCCATTCACAACTGAAAATTATTTGATAGACTTGATTGACAATTTGATGCTGATTCTAAGGACAAAGTTCTTAAATAATATAATATTATGCTTTTTGCTGGGATTATCTGAGATTACCTGAGTAGAGGGGTTTACACATGTGATTTAGGAATAACTAATCTTTGTCAATGCTGGTACCTTATATCGAAATGCTTTTTTAACATTTGACCACTTAAATAAATACAACAAACCAGAAGTCATGGACCATCAAAAGTTATGTTGCATATGGAAGTTGTTTTGTTCTTAGCCAGTTTCTTTTGCAATGCTTTACCATGGAGGAAAAAAACCTTCTAAGCTATATCTATGTATAGATCTTCTCATGTTAATTGGGAGCTTGGTTCAGTAATTTGAAATTTGGTATTAGGCCCGGTCGCTAAAACATAAATGATTTTAGTTCAAACAATAATAGTGAAGATAGTTTCGAACAAAACAGTATAGAAAGGTGAAAAGCAAGTTGCAGAAAAAATTGTTATTAAAAGAGGGGATTAGAATGTGGTAGAAATAGGAACCAAGAGAAGAATTTGATAGGTTTTATCCTAAAATCATGGAGAAGTGCTTCCGTGTGAAGGAGCTTGGTACTTCCCTTGTCGATAGATGTATATCTATGTTTCTTTCATATGATATAATATAGTGATAGTGTCCGAACCTAAAACTTTGTGTTAACATCCAATCTTGCTAATAATGCAGTAACTTGTAACTCCATTGAATCGTCACTGCGAAATCTTTTAACTTGAACTCTGTTCCTGTATCCATGAAGCACAGGGAACATTTTGTAGTTTGTATTTTGTCGAGAATTACTCTCTTGATGTTTCCGATGGCAGATATACTTTACGACTCTTGGTCGCCAGCAATGACTGTGAGCTCTATCTGCATCAGCATCTTATCCATGTTATCAAGCTCACCTGCAAAGGTATATCTACACATCCCTGTGTATCCATGACCACCTCCATACCGATTTCTATACCGTATTATAGGCGAACACTTTCTTTTACATGGCAGCAATGCCCGGCCGATAACGACCGATACGTGAAGAACTGTAGGAACGGTCGGTCTCCTAAAGAGACAAGATGGTGGTTCCATGACGACAAGGTATGATTGCTCGCGATGCTGCTTCATTCGCATGCTAGAGACCCTTGCCTGCCATTCAACATTACTTTGAGAGAGCAGGAAGATCAAATCATGCAAGGTTTCAGATTGTGTATCAGTTTGCATAATCTGGTATCAGTAGAGAAAATAAAGTAATACTAATAAGCATGAATCTTGATCTACCATTAGAGAAGCACTTGGAACTCTTTAGGTCAAATATGTATATAGTTGATCTCCATGACAGTGGGCATGCCACCTGTGTGCCACGTCATGTTTCAATTACGTCATTAGTTAAATGGCAATATATAAACCTGATTATTAACCATAATCTTGCACTCATACTCCATTTAAACAGGTCGTTTTATCAAATGATGGTGCATGAAATATGAAGATTACTATTATTTTTCTATACATCCTCAATATTTTTGGAATTTCTTATCTATTTTCATTTGAAACCTTCGCAAATATATATGTGAAGGTTCATTTCATCACTCAAGCTAACTTTTTTAAACCAATATATAGTGTTAGTTGATGGGAGTAAACTGATATACTTTTAAACTTGTTGGGGCATTTTAAAATAATAGATAAATTAGTAGCATAAAACTTTTTTGAGTAAAAATTAAAGGAACTTTTTTTTATTATCCTTTTCATCAAAAAGTATTTTTTTTAATTAAAATAATATTTTAATATTTTTTTTTATTTTGAAAATATTCGTATTTCAATGCCTAATGTTATAGTAATTTTTCTTTATATTATAGCATCTATTTTGATTTTTTTTAATAGAGGAAATTTTTTATGAAAATGCTTTTGATTTTCAATTTTATCAAATTAAAAAAAATTAATTAAGTTGATAAAAAAATATTTTGATATAATAATATTTTATGTATAATAATTATAATCAAGTTTAAGTAATTTTATTTTATGTTGTAACAATTATATTGTAGCTACAATAGCACTAAAATTTAAAAAAAAAACAATATAAAAAATTTGTTAAATACTATTTCGGCATTTTAAAATAAAAATAATAATTATAATAAGGATTTTTTTATAAATTTCTTAGCCTAATTTCACGTGTAATATAGATTCATTACGAATAATTTGAAACATCTTTAGAGATGAGGTTTATGCCATTTATGTCAATATAAATTTATATAAAAAAATTTTAAAATGTTTTTTTAAAAATCATTTTTACAAATTCTATGATTACTTATATTTTTAATTAAGCTATGTAATATAAAA
The DNA here is from genome assembly GCA_037177295.1 of Kaempferia parviflora. Lineage (NCBI taxonomy): Eukaryota > Viridiplantae > Streptophyta > Magnoliopsida > Zingiberales > Zingiberaceae > Kaempferia > Kaempferia parviflora. The sequence goes on along the minus strand of JBAMIE010191362.1, from coordinate 7,183 downwards.
TGTTTTTAAAGTTATTATAATTAAATCAATTTGTTAAACAAATCAATCCATATTATCATCCACTTGAGTATTTAAGTCGGCCCATAGATTTTACATTTGTTAATGGAATTTGAAATTGAGTTGGATAATATTATTGATAATATCCAATACTACTAGCCCTAATTACCATGACTTCATCACCTATATTAATCCCCATGAAGAGTGTGGAACTCTTTTGTCATATCACCACCAAACCTTCCTAGATCAATAATAATTTTTTTTAAAAAAAAAAAATCTTCCTTTGTGGTGATGCTTCATGGATTTCTCCAAAGCATCCATCACCAAATCCCACTTCCAACAGATCAAAGATTTCCTCAAAACTAATAAGTTGGTGATGGTGGAAAAGCAAGTGGAATCCTCAATCAAATCTTTCACAAGCACTTTGAAGGTCCATGTAGACACTATCAAGGGAAGTGATGAGGCAATCAACCATTACATTTAAAAAAAAAAAAAGAGTTAGGCTTTGCATGCGATAGATAGATAAATAGATAGATATGTGACGGTTGGCTGTGTCTCCGACAACTTACAGTGACATGAATGACTAATTTGAAATACTTCAAATCCAAAAACACTCACTCTTGCAACAAGAGGAAGGGATTAAGACTCTTTTGGATAAAAAAATTGTGTATTTCCACACTTCTTCTCTTCTTTTGGGCAGTTAAATCTTTAGTTTCTATCTTCTATATTGCCCTTCTTCCCTAGTAAATAGAATGTTGCAACTATCTTCTCTTTCGATTTTCTATCTTCCCCCGGATACCTATCTCTTCACTTTGATCTTTCCCTAGTAAACAGACCCTAGCACAATCCAACTGATCAAAGACTAAGAACACTACCAAGAGTATAACATATTTGATATATAAACGTGCATTTGTCTGTGTGACTAATCGGTGCGAAGAATCTTAACTTCAACATGTTCTATGAGTCTACCTTTGATACTATATTGAATTGAATGAAGTTTATTGTGTCCTAAAATGACTAGTCACTTGAGAAGGGGAGTCATGTCTAAAATGTATGACATAATGAACCACCAAACTTGTCTAATTTGCAGTAGGTTATAGAAGGCTCCTGATCGAGAAAAGGGGCACTAAGGAAGCACACAATTACTGGCACAGCCTTATCTTTGTTCTATCAGAGAAGGCTGGTGGACAACAACACGCAGGCATCAAGCAATGGCATGAAATGATCGAAAGTGCAGACAAAGTGGGAGACTCTTACCTAACAGAAGTGGAATGCAGAACCACAAAACTCCACTGCCTGACTCATTCTCCATTCTCAACTTCACAAAGTTCTGCTTTTGTGACATTGATTCGACCTCCCATTTCTGGATCACTGTTTGAATAACATTTTAATACATTAGCACTCGGTCGAGGAAGAAGATGCTGGAATTTGGTGACCCTTGACATGTGGAAGGTGATATGCAAGATCTTTGCCAGAGGCAGCATTACTGATGAAGAAATCTCTTTTAAAGTTGTTACATCTGGGCAGGCTGAGTTAGCAATCGGGTGTGGTTGTGCTCGCCTTCGTAGGTGACAATGAGCATCGAAGGGTCTTCCACACACCTTTCAACATGTTTCCTTGCAGGGCAGCCCCTCATGTTGCTGCATTTATAGTATCCCCTGCATTTGTATTTTCAGATAAAATTCAGTTGTGAAATTTTCACACAACAAAAACATAAACTGATTGGTTCGGAGAAACTTAAAGACAAAGTGTTTTATGAAACCATAAACTGATTGGTTTGTCGATTGGGATTATAACCTTGTTAGTTAGTAATGAGTATAGCAGCTGAATGGAGACTGATGTGTGATGATAAAATACCTAGGATAAGGGGAACCCTTTATTGGCTTTTGCCCATACTTCCTCCAAGAATGCTCGTCGGAAGGGATGTTAGCATGCTTATTACTGATAGCAGGAACCTTAATGGACCTCTTAACTCTTAGCTTCCTACAAATAATACATGTGACAAGCATTAAACTGAATGCCTTCAACCATAATCTCATTTAACATCCATAACTTTACCTTCTTTTCGAGCAATGACACCGACCAGTCGTGGCACATTTGCCATTTCCATCTTCCCCTATACACACACACCTCCTCTTAGGAGGATGGTGTAGGTTCATTGGATTGGATGATACTGGTCCACCAATTAGATGGAATGAATTTCCATCCATGCTTGCTGCACTGCCATTCATGCTCAGCGACGACAAGAAGGATCTAGTGGTTGAGGTGGACGGCATGTGATTCGAACCCTCAAATTTGAAGTTAATGATGCAATTACTCCTCTGAAACATGTCTGCCTGATGATTCATCTTCTGGGGAAATCGAAACCTTGGATCGTGCTGCGGTTGGTGCTGAAGAAATTGGTGTTCGCTCGGAGACAAAGTTTGTTGATTGAGTTGGTTCTCAAGGAAGTTTCTTTGAGATGCTCGGAATGGGTTTGTAGCACTTGAATCCAAAACTTGTATTTTCGCCTCTAAAATTTCTCTTTGGAATTGTGGTGGGTTGGAAGTGTGATCCATCTTGGGCAACAGTTGATGGTCTGATAGGAGCTTATGATAGGAGGTGGATGCGACTTTGTTGCCAACCCTAATTCTTCCATGGCCAGAACTTTTGCACAGCAAAGAGATCACCTTTCTGAAACCTGCAATAGCATCTCCTGTCTCAGACAACAAATTTCCAGATTGGGCTTGATCTTGAGGCCTGGAGAGGAGGCTCAAGAGTCTGTAGCAACTCTCCAATGCAGCTCTGCTTGCTTTCTCCACCTCCTCCATCTTTAAATTAACCCTAAAAATCCCATCTTTAGGGCATCAGTGGAATATGAGAACTCCCGACTGCAAACAATAAGAACGGTCTGAGAATCTGCCCATTATAAAGGCTAAAGCTGATTGAGTTAGTTAAGAAGGGATCTAAACGAAGAACAACAAATTCCAGTAATTTGTTTGCGTAAAAGACACGACGTTGAAAGTTGAAACCAAAACTTGCTTCCGATGATCAAAGAAAAGACGGGGAAAAAATCATCAAGGTCATATTTTGTCCACGGAAAGAACTGACCTTGGAGGCGAGAAGTAGAAACCCTACAGTTAGGTGGAGGTGGCGGCGGCGGCTGCGGCGGCGGAGGTGGCGGCCTTCCGATGGCGTCCGTGAGGTTCGGAGTTGGGAAAGGGAAGCACCCACAGCGGAAGCAGTTCGCCGCTTCGCCTCCTCTTCGTTGCTTTAATACGCGGGCCGAGGAGCAGGAAAATGTTATATTTAGTAATAAGAGGACGTAAATGCGTTCTGACATAAAATAATAAAAATTATGTAAAGAGTCGATATAAAATAGATGAAAGCCAATTATAATAATAATATATGGTGAAATAAATAATCTAAGAAAAAACATATATAATTTAGGTGTATCATACTTTTACTTATTCTTAGGTAAAAAATGTATCTAAATTTATGTGGTTAAGTAGTGTATGATAATATTTAACAAATCAGTATAATCCTATTAAATGATTTCATTGATGAGTAAGATACAAAAATAATTTGAATATGACCAGAGTAATAGTTCTTCATGCTCGGTGTAAAAGTGGCCTGAATTTTTCAAGAATCAATTTTTAATCCTAGTCAAGTCGTCATAAGACTGTGTTCCTTAGCTCCCAACGATAGGCACTTACTTGCCACACGCTTGGTTCATATCTCTCAAATCATACACGGTCTCAAAGGACTACTCGAAATCAAGAGAAACATAATATTTATTTTCCTAGTAACTTAACTCGGTTTTAAAGAGGTAAATTGTTAGTTTCCACTCACGACAACTGTTTTCTATCTCTTAGTCAATTTTTTTTTTTTTTTTTTTGTAAATGTAGAAATTGTGATTTTTTCAAGTGAGTTCTCATGATCCGAGATCATCCAGAATCATGATCCTTTATCTTAATGTTTCTAAATGTACCTTTAATTTTAAGAACAAAGCCAGATGCACTGCCTTTCAGAAGGATCAAATATCAAATCAGAACATAGCAATCTCTAGCACTAAATGCTTAATGCTGAAGAAAATTCCACACCCAACCTTATATGTCTGTTTGTGCACTGTTGCCTATTGCTATCCCACACAATCTAATTCCAATCATGCTAATTGGTAAATAATAGCATTAACTTGAGATTACATAATTTAGATGTGGTAGATTGATTGTTGTGGACTAGTATATATATCCTGTATGGGATGGAGAGACATTCTGTTCATTTTGAGTTTCAACGCTTTGTTTTTCTTGTGAAGAGTCATTTTGATTCCAGAACATTTATTTCATCTAACTTATAAACACAGTTGATATTTTGTATAAACAGTTTGTCTCTGGAACTCGTTACATGTTGTCTAGATTGATATTGATGACTAGAAAATCAATTATACCTGTGATTGATTTCTACCCATACATCCTCAGTGCAGTATTTCTAACTTTAATTTAGACCCAGCTTTGCAAAAATGTGACTCCTACTTTAAAATCAAACATATCCTGGTGGTGGTGGTCTCATTGGTAGCAGCAACCTCCAATTTGAGTTTTGAGTGTAAATTATCCACCATGGTGGCCTCCAATTTGAACCTCTATCCAGTGCAGCATACCTATTATTGGCTTGCTGGTGTTGGCCATATGATCTCCCTCCGTGGTTTTGAGTTGCTGCTGGTGCCCTATCAGTGCCATAATGTTGGTCCCGCTGCTTGCCTCTATTGTCATAGTAACTTCTGTAGTTAGCATTGTATGATGATTGTGAATGTGAATAAGCTACATGTGTTAGTGGTGGAAGAGATGAAATGTCATTAACAGAAGGATATGGATATCTTGGACTCCTAGCGAAATGATGAAGGAATGCTTGGCGAAAGTCCTTGAAATGGGTGATTGACCCAGTCGGTAGCCGATGAAACCTTCTCTACACCGAGTCGAATAGGGTGGATAAGAACACCCGGCACTTCACTTCGTCAGTGTATTGGTGGAGCATAGCGGAGGTTTCAAACTTTTGTAGGTGGTCTTCTGGATAGTTGGATCCTCCATACTCGGATAGCCCCGACGGGCGATGGTGGCAGGCCAGTTTGTCTTCTAACACCTCCGCAGAGAAGGTGTGTCCATCCGTTCAGATAATGCAACCTTAGCTTCTAGGAATATAGACTTTCAAAATGAACCAATTAGCTAGTCTGGTTTGGACTTTGGATGCCCACGCAAATGATATCAAGGACTATTTCATTGCATCCTTGATTTTCAATGCCATCCTTGATTTTCTTTGCATCATAAAATCATTGTGCAAAGAAAATCATATAGCCCAGAAGAATGATATAGTTTTATTTTGTCATGATCAAATCTATTGTGAGAATTGAGAAGAAACACATGGCTAAGCAGAAGCATTATTTCATTGCATTTACTATTACAACGTTTCTTTCTTGTTAGATAACAACTACTTACTGCTATCAACCTACAGTAGATAAACAGAGAACCAGCCATTTGCTAAAAGTTATACGCTCGGACGCGCCGAGTTTTATGGTCAAGATCAAGCTTCCTGGCATGGTAATTCTGGCTGAAATAAACAGGCAAATGCTTAAGATGCATTTTCTTATGAACTTCCTTGCTGCCATCATCCTAACAGAAATGAACTTAAGCAGTGAACCATGTTTGGCACAATGGTGAATCTTTTTCCCTGCAAAAATTGTATCGATAAGAATGAAACTATATGCAAGAGAATGCAAGAAGAAAATAGGTCCATAACTGATTGGTGGTACCAAAATCAGGATAGAGTTGAACGGAGACATATAGAAATCCAAAAGACATTGTTTAACTAAATGTCTCACTTCATCTGTGGAAATGTTGTCTGAGAAAAGAACAGCAATTTGTCCACAGGTTTCGCCAACGATAGTAATGCAAAACTTATGGTCGGATCGATCATGTAAGGATTAATCGGCATAAACTGAATACCTGAACTAAAAGCATACTATTTATTTGCCCAGACTATAATGCAGAGGTCAACACACCTTAGAGTTTTTCATTCACCTGAGGTTTAAAATCCGAGTACAAGAAATTTATCTCCTGTATTTGAACCGATGGATCATTGTATAACTGTTATTTATACTTTTCAATTTATCTTGATGGTCGATGAAAAATTTCTAAAGGACCGAATGAACACTATTAATCGAATTGTATTGAGATGAAATTATTTCTTTAGAAAAACAAAATTAAGTTTTTAAACCTTATTAAAAATAAATAAATATGAGATAAAATCGAATGATTTTGTTACACTCATAATAATCTCAAAAGTATAATAGTTTTGATTTAGACCATGTTTATTGTCGATTAGTGAGTTTTAATGAGACCATCAATTTGGATATTTTAAATATATTTTAGTGTTTGAGTGAGTTAAAAGACATAGAGAGAGATATTTTTGAAACGAGATGCGTGATTTGATAAATCTAAAAATACAGTGGTGATTTGAATATTAATAAAAATTAAATACGTGGTTCAGTAATATGGCCCCATGTTGGAAGCCCATAAAATATTGCGTATTTTAGGGGCTAAATTGAAATGACCCAATGACAACAGACATGTGGCGCCCACCGACCAGATCAAATAGGCGAGAGAGAAAGAATCCAGAGGACAGCACACGTGGACTTTGACAATATGAGTTGGATACGGCGTGCCCATAATCTATTACATTTATTGGACATATTTTTTTTTTGTGAAACAATATCCAATCGACCTCAATTGCTGCAGTTGAGTTTCTTTGGTCTATTTTTTTATAATTTCTTTCTGATCCATATCATGAAGATCGTTGGATCAAATTAGGAGGGACTAATATATAAATTCATGATCTGATCTAACGATCCTCGTGATGTGGACCAAGAATAGTCCACAGAAAAGTGGACCAGAGGATCTGCACGGCAATTGCTGGATTCTAACCAATATTACATATTTAAAATTTTAAATATAATCACAGTTAGAAGAGTCTAATGAACCACTAGAATTAATATTGTTAGTGAACGAATACTGTATTTAAGTTTAATAGCGACTTTGTGTCAAAATCATATAAAACTATTTGAATTTCAAAAACTAATAAGATGTTTTCTAAGCTGAGAAAATAAGATTTAATAGCATTGTGAGATTTAAGAGGTTTCTAGGAGTGTGTTAGTCTG
>JBAMIE010191342.1:0-12000 GCA_037177295.1 Kaempferia parviflora | reverse complement strand
CTCTGGGCTGTGTATGTGACAGACGGATTGTTTGGCGGATTAGGACGACCAGCCCACAAAAATCCAACACCTCCTTTTCTTTCTGAGGGTGTTGCTGTCTTGTGACTCATTCCATATCCTCCTTCCCCGTTCAGTGGTTCTCGCAACTTTCCCTCCACTGGTAGCATCTCCCTCCCCTTGAAAGGGCAAAGAGGGGGAGTTGGAGGGGGAAGGGTGGGAGTGAGATCTGAGACAAAGGGGGGAGGTTACCACTAAGCATGGTAGTCCAGAACTCACCACATTCCATACGAGCCTTTTTGCTGCTGGCTTTTCTCCTTCGAGTGGCACAATGTGGTGTAACCTATGACAGGAAGGCCATCGTCATCAATGGGCAGAGGAGGATCCTCATCTCTGGTTCCATTCACTACCCTCGGAGTACGCCTGAGGTAAGTTCTCCTCTCGGCCTCTTCCTATCTTTAGCTTTTGTTTCGTGGCGAAAAGGAGAAATTTTGGGGTGAATTTTGGATGGACATTGCTGTTTTGGTGGCTCAGATGTGGGAAGAACTCGTTCAGAAAGCGAAGGATGGCGGCTTGGATGTTATACAGACCTATGTCTTCTGGAATGGACACGAGCCGTCACCGGGCGCTGTAATCCATGACCTTTCTTTACCAGTTCTTTAGTTTTCGTTTTGTTTTTCTGTTGTTAGCGTTTGCTGATGTCTCCTGCACTGATTGGTTTGTATTCTTTCGCAGTACAATTTTGAGGGCAGGTACGATTTGCTGAGGTTTGTCAAGACAGTCCAGACAGCGGGGCTGTATGTGCACCTTCGAATCGGGCCTTATGTCTGTGCAGAGTGGAATTTTGGGTATCACTACGACTCTGGAAGAGTTGTTTCTTTGATTTCGCCTGTAACCTATTTATGATATGTTCACTTCTTCCTTATTGTTGTTTCTCCGTTTGTTTAGAGGATTTCCAGTCTGGTTAAAGTATGTTCCAGGAATCAGCTTCAGAACAGATAATGAGCCCTTCAAGGTCCTTTCTTCATTCTAACCTCCAGTGTATTTTGAATGTCTTTCTATGGTTACTCTGAATGCTTCCACAATTCAAAATAAAGGGTGGCTATTTTATTTGCTTTTGAAGCATGACAATATTTGCAGATGGCTATGCAAGGTTTTACACAAAAAATTGTTGAAATGATGAAGAGTGAATCACTTTTTGCCTCCCAGGGTGGTCCAATCATACTTTCACAGGCATGTATCTTGCAGTTAACGAAAGGCTGTTTGATTTTCTCTAGTGCCTTGCATGTTCTGTTTGCTTAATGTCAAATTTCTGCTCCTATCCCTTTCTTTCATGAGGAGATTAGAATGATCTTTTTGTTGCCATTTTCTGATCAGAAGCTCATTGGGTGCAGATTGAGAATGAGTATGGGCCTGAAAGTAAGGCATTTGGGTCTGCTGGCCAGTCATATGTGAATTGGGCTGCTGAAATGGCTCTTGGGTTGAATACAGGTGTACCATGGGTCATGTGCAAGGAGGATGATGCCCCAGATCCAATGGTGGGTAGTTTTTAATCAAGCAAATATAAACTTGTTTTTGCCATATATTTCTTGTGTTTTAGTCACTTTTATTTCTAGCAAATATATTTCGTCCTTCATCTGTTTTATTTGCCATCTTCTTGATTAAAATTCAGGAACTAATTCAGGTTGCTGTTTTGCTTTGTCATAAGTCTCATATGCTGTCAGGATTTGGTTCCCTTAGACAGCTTCATGGACTTCATTATTTTGACTATATTCTTTAAAATAGGAACCAGAAATATGATTCAGTTTTACAAACCGAGTAATCAATTCTAGAAACAATTCCCTGACTTCGTACAGTACCTCCTGATTTTATTGGTAAGTTTGAACTTCAGACACGTTTGTAATGTTCTAGACTCAAAATCTTAAGTGAAAAAATTGCAATGGATAATCAATTACTTTATCAAATAATTGATGATACATCTCTCAACTCCTACATCCTGATTGTTTTGTCTTCCCTTTTATTGAGAATTTTTAACCTCACATTTCTCAAAAACAATGAATGAGGAGCACTGAAATTGATTTAAGTTAGATGATTACGTTTTATCGTTTGGACACTTGCATCCTCATAGACGTGATAGAAATTTCTTCTCCTTTTTCTTGTTCTGATTCTATTTTTTATAATTTCTGAATATCTCTTTACACATTGCTACAGATAAATACATGTAATGGCTTCTACTGTGATACTTTTACTCCAAATAGGCCTTATAAGCCTCTAATGTGGACTGAAGCTTGGAGTGGATGGTATGTTACTTTAGAAAATTGTAGCTGTCATGTTATCCCAATATCTTGCACAAATCTAATAAAAAGTTCTAATAGCGTTTGGTTTTTGCAGAATATATGTGTTAAGTTTTCGGATTAATACTATCACATATATTGCTGCTAAACCCTATCCACAAAGACACAATTGCAAAAGCTAATTGTAAAAGTTATCTTCTTTCCTTATGATCACTGCAGGTTTACAGAGTTTGGGGGAGCTATCCATCATCGACCAGTTGAAGATCTCGCATTCTCTGTGGCACGCTTTATACAAAAGGGTGGCTCATTCATCAACTATTACATGGTTAGACTATCTCACATTTTAAATTTCCTTTTTGTTTTGCCATGTCTAGGTATCTTCAAGAATACTTAATTTGATACATATTTTTCGCTTCTAAATAAAGTATCATGGAGGAACTAACTTTGGGCGCACAGCTGGAGGGCCCTTTATCACAACCAGCTATGACTATGATGCTCCAATTGATGAATATGGTATTTCTCATTCTATTTCCAACTTTGGTCTTCCACTCCCACTCTGTATAGCTTTGGCATTCTGTGTCTTCTACATTCCATGAGGGATATACTTGGATAATATTTACATAATGATTTTTGGCACTTTGCTTTATTTGCATTATTTAGCTTGACGATCAAGAAAACACTTCATCATCTCTGTTATGACCTAGTGGACAAAACAGACCAAAGCTTTTTCTTTTTGGGTTTTGATAAGTTATGGTTTTTGAGGCTATAAAAAATTGAACTGGAACTCCTTATTGGTAAATATCGACTAAGACCTTATTGCTGTTAACTGAAATGGCATATTTTTATTTATCTGATAATTGTACATATTTGATAGATAACCATTCATGACAAGTGAGATCTGACTTTTGAATAATGTCAATTAATTAAATCTATAAAGTGATAACAGAATAAAATTTCAAACTTGGCCAATTGACCTGGTTGTACATGAATCCCAGGTATTAGAATCTTAGCTGAGCTCACTCTATGATACATGAACTATCATTTATGATGCTGCAAGATGGCATTCAAGAATTAGCTCAAGCTTGAAAGCTGCATAGACTAGTTTTATTCCTAAGCAACTAATTAATATTTTCTTTTTGATCTATTAGGTCACTGTAAATTCATAGAACGAGACCATAATAAGTTGGCACTTCACCAGGCACAAATGAAAAAAGAACTAAACTTGCATCATAGTGTTTAACCCAAAATATGAATGTCAGATTTCTTGTTGAAAACCTGAAGTGTTTTTGTTTATTTTGCATGACAAATTCTCAGGACTGATCAGAGAACCTAAATATGGACATCTTAAGGAGCTCCACAGAGTCATTAAAATGTGTGAACAAGCTCTTGTTTCAACTGACCCAACTGTTACCTTTTTGGGAAGTCTTCAGCAGGTATGTTGAATTTCTCTTTAGCACAACAAGGCCAACTTATTCATTTGAGGGTGCTACTGAATTTGGATATGTTATTTCCATTGTGATGCAGGTTCATGTGTTTAGCTCCCAACCTGGAGTTTGTGTAGCTTTCCTTGCAAACTACAATCCAAAGTCTTCTGCCAGGGTAATGTTCAATAACATGCACTATAACCTACCACCTTGGTCGATCAGCATTTTGCCTGACTGCAGAAATGTGGTGTTCAACACTGCTATGGTAAGTGGATTAGCTATAAGGTTCTAAACTCTTTTACCAGATGATGTTGGAAGCTTTCCGTGAGCTAGGTCTTTATAATTTTACGCATAGAAGCAGACAGTAGTTTTAAGCCAATGACTTCACTCACATTTATGAATCAAAGCCATTAATTCTATTAAACTGTGGTCAAAGACTTTTATGGCACTGTTTCTGCAAATCATTTTTTTTCCTTTCTTTCCATAGGTTGGTGTTCAAACATCTCAAATGGAAATGTATCCAACTAAGTCTCAATCATTCATGTGGGAGCGGTACGATGAGGAAGTTGCTTCTTTGGAAGAAACTTCATTGATCACCACAACTGGGTTGTTAGAGCAGATAAATATTACCAGAGATGCATCTGATTATTTATGGTACATTACAAGGTATGATCTTTACCAACTGTCATCCCTATCCTAATTACACATTTGGGCATGCATTATGTAATTTTTGAATCTTTTTCAGTGTACAATCACATGTATGGTATATTTCCTATAGATATTAGAATCTGTTTCAAGAATAAATTTTACCATGCTAAATAGATGAATCTATATATTATTTTCCTTTTGCAGTGTTACTATCAATCCAACTGAAGGAGTTTTAAGAGGTGGTGAGCTTCCTGTACTTACCGTCCAATCTGCTGGTCATGCGTTACATATTTTTATTAATGGACAACTCTCAGGTATATTAACATTTTGTGTGCTTTTAGAAGTATTAATCAATTGCTGAAGTTAAGAATTAAATAACATTTTCATGGCAGGTTCTGCTTATGGGGCCAGGGAAGATAGGAGAATCAAATTTTCTGGCGGTGTCAATCTTCGTGGTGGAAATAACAAAGTTGCATTGCTAAGTGTAGCTGTTGGATTACCAGTGAGTTATTTTTTTTATCATTACTTTCCTCAACTTCAGAGTTTCACTACCTAAAAATGCACTACAGATGCTGAGCTTTTAGAAATCTTCTGCTGTTGTATTTTGAAGAATTCGGGCATCCATTATGAGTTGTGGAGCACAGGAGTCCTTGGTCCTGTGGTGTTACATGGGCTTAATCAAGGAAGTAGAGATTTGACATGGAACGAATGGTCATACCAGGTTTATTTGCTCCACAATTTTCAAATGATTACATTCACATTCTAGTGTCAGGGCAGCAAAAGTAAACTTTTCTTTTCTTGCATTTGTAGGTTGGACTAAAAGGAGAAGCTATGAACCTAAACTCTTTGCAGGGTGATGCTTCAGTTGAATGGATGCCAGGTTCATTAGGAGTCCAAAACCAGCTGCCCTTGTCATGGTATAGGGTATGGTCAAAATCTGACTGGTCCACAAGCTTGCAATGCCAATGTTTTTCTGCATGAGATTGATCTAGTAACATTTTTTCAGGCATATTTTGATGCCCCTGATGGGAATGAACCATTGGCTTTGGATATGGGTAGTATGGGGAAGGGACAAGCCTGGATAAATGGGCAAAGTATTGGAAGATACTGGACTGCTTTAGCACCAAATGGATATTGCAATTCATGCAGTTATGCAGGGTCATATCGAGCACCAAAATGTCAGAGTGGTTGTGGCCAACCAACTCAACGATGGTAACTTTGGCAAGAGTTGTACTATTTGGTTTCAACAATAAATATATTGAACAAAATCTGTCTGGACTTTATTGGCACAGAACAAAATCTGTCTGGACTTTTAGTAGAAGTGTCTAATAAATGAAAAACCAATGGTAGACATTTATCAAACAAAGGATACATTCACAATTTCTTTTATTTTTTATGAATTATAGAACTAAACTAGGTTCTAGTGATCATTTCAAAAATGATAGTCACTATTATTTGTTTCCCAGAAGGATGAGTTATATTGTTGTTTTGCAGGTACCATGTGCCACGTTCCTGGTTACAGGCTACAAGAAATCTACTTGTAGTGTTCGAAGAACTTGGAGGCGATACAACAAAGATCTCATTAGTGAAGAGATCTGTCTCTACTGTTTGTGCTGATGTTTCTGAATTGCATCCCACACTGAAGAATTGGAAAATTGAGAGCTATGGCCAGCCTGAAGAGCACCATGAACCAAAGGTCCATCTGCAATGTGCCCCAGGACAATCTATATCAGATATCCTATTTGCCAGCTATGGGACACCCCTTGGAACATGTCAAAATTTTCAACAGGGACCGTGTCATTCACCAAATTCCTATGACATCCTTGCAAAGGTTACTATGATTCTCATTTATCTCTCTTCTTTGATATGCATGTGTCTATTCATCTATACGCGTATGTCTAACTTCATTGTTCAGTCCCTTATATAATTGACAGTAATAAGCTACATCATAATGTGCATAATGTTGGACACGTCTTTCTTCTTAGATGTGCAACTTCAACTTCAACTACAAGAGATCTCTTTGCTTCAACTACAAGAGATCTCTGCTTCACACTTTGAGATTCAACTGGACTTGGCTTTGATAGACAAATTTCTATAAACTAACTTAATATAGAATATCTTGTGACCTTAGAGAACACATACTTAAGATACAACTATCTTAAGAAGATATGTTTCTTCAGAAGATACAACTATCTTTCTGCATATTACCTATAATTTCCTAAAATCAAATTTGACTGATGTTCCATTCGAACAGAGCTGCATTGGACAGGAGAAATGCGCGGTCGACATCTCCAACGCCAACTTCGGTGGGGATCCATGCCCAAATGTCAGTAAAAGAGTTGCAGTGGAAGCTACTTGCTCTGCTGCTGCTCCGCCTATACCTTGAGCATCATAAATTACCAATGCAGGAATTCTTGTTTTGCTTCCCCAGAATTCCAAGAAAAAAAAATTCTGTGCAAGTGTAAAGTGTTTGGTTTTACTGTGTGCTAGTTTCATGTAGAAGATTAGGATTTGAGCAATTCCTCTAAGTTTTCTCAAGGACTCTTACGATCACTGGTCCACCAGCATGCAATCCCAAATTAGAGCATGCCAAAATGGAGAGCGAGAGGAAAGCAAATCTATTAGTTGTTTGCTTTCATGGATCTCTTATTCATGTTCTTATTGGATTGAAGTTGCCATTTATGCATTTATTTTATTTTGTGATTGAATGATTTCAGTTTTTGTTTCTGATCAAATGTTGTGCTTCGGCGGTTCAAATCTTCTGTCTCAAATGTTGTTTCTGAAGTTGTCATTTAAAATATTACTATTTTTAATATATTAGGTTAAATTGATATTTATGAGAATATTATAATCATGAGAACTAGATAAACTCATAAGACTCAGTTTCACGTCATTATAAGCTTTCTAGGTTCATCAATTGATTTTTGGTGAACCTCTTTAAAGTTATTTGGCCAAAATCAGTTGATAGACTTATACAGATCTCAGAATGAGTTGAAACTAGAACTCACGAGTTTGTATAGTTCTTCTAATTATATTCATGTCTTTAAATATCAATTTAATCCAATATATTGAGATTAGTAATTTTTTAATACTGATTAATTTTCAGACAAATTTATATTTAAAAAAAATACTGCTTTCAATATATTTGGTCAAATTAATATTTAAGGATATTTATACAATCAAGATAATTAGATAGATACATAAAAACTAGTGTCATGTTATTCCGAAATTGGCTGATGGAGTCAGAGAGTTCGAAATGATATAAAATCAGTTCTTATGTGTTTGTCTAGTTTTCCTGATTAATTTAATCTAATACATTAATAGCAATATTTTTTAAACATGAATTAATTAAAATCTACTTAAAAAAAGTAATTAGACTACTAAATTGTGAAGTCAACTGAAAACAATAACAGCGTAAAAATAAAATTAGATATATAATTTAATAATTTTAAAAATATGATACGTGGATTTATATATTTAAAAAAATTATCAATAAAAAGTTATTAAAATTTAAGTAAAATTAATTTCGAAGACTGGGAGACTCTATTATTTTGACATTTTATTTAGAAACACTATATTCAGATGTTAGGGGTTAAATTTTGACGAAGAATTTCATCATTCTGTACGGGAACTCCATCCACATCCATTTAACTTTTGTATTTATCTCACTATATACGGAATCGACTTAGATTTGCTATGTAGCAGATTCATACAAATTTTTTCCCAAATGTTATTTTTATAAAATTTTAATCTTAACTTAATTATTATTTAACAAATTATTTACAAGATCTAGTCATCGCATTAAATTTATCAAGTCTCCGAGTAAAACTTGCTTAAATCTTTTCCATTTATTAGCGTGTTCCATAAGTAAAACAATGAATCGGAAGGAGAATCTACTTTACAAGATCTTTGCGTCCTTGCATCCATCAATCAAATAATTGCTGACATGCCACCATTGATTACTGTTGAATATCCATTTAAAGAAAGAAATCCAGCTCTGCCTTCAAATTTAGAACGCATCCAGTTTCACTCGCGATTCTTCTCAATATAAGCATGTCGGTTAACGTACCAAGTCAAGGCGGCAAAATTAAGAGGCCAAGGTTCTGCAAAGTTCTGTCCCCTGATTCTTTGCTAAAGCTGGTAAATGTCCTAACCCCAGTTCTTCTGCAAAGTTGAAACAAGCAATTAAGCAAGAAATCGATCTTAGTCCAAGTTTTCAATTCTGGCAGGCAATTCCCCATGACTTCACCAAGTACATTGAAACGAAAATGGAACTTAAAAAGGCCATCTTGATAAGCCCCTTCTCCAAGCTTTGGCACGTCGTCGTTGAGCGATCTGATAAACCCAACACCATTATGTTTGGTTGCGGCTGGGAGAAGTTCGTGGAGGCACACGGTCTGGGAGCTGGTAAAATGGTCGGTTTTCGTTACGAAGGAAATATGGTGTTCACAGTGAAGATATTCCTCTGCGACGACGGTCGTGCACGGCAGAGCAACACTGCTTGTGTGTCTAAGAGTGCTGCAGCACTGAATACACCTTCGTCTCCACGGTACAGTAACATTGGTCGTGTGTCTAAGAATGCGCTGCATGAGCAAACAATTCCGGCACCTTCGTCTTCGCGTGTTCCGAGTGATTCAACGAGTAATTGAATGATTAATTATGCTGTATATATTCTTCTTTTCTGCCTTTGATTATTCTGTTTTCTCTGAGAGTTTCTTTACGTCGTTTAGATTCTGAGGAATCAATGACCGGAACAAAGAGGCAGAGAACGCTCAAGACAGAGGTTGAAGATGAATTGCCAAATGCAAGGGGATATAGCCAGGTGGATGAGCCAAATCTTAAATGGAAAGTGGTAGTTACAGCTCGGTCGTTAGGAAGCCTTGTGAGTTTCCAACTATTTATCTATCTATCTTTGAATATACATTCTTGAATTGATCGATGGTGTTTTTATGTTAAGAATATTCCGAAAAGATTGATGTGCTTGGATCAGTTCTCATGAGAGAGAAGTGAGGTTATCGTTACTGATCGTAGAGGAAGAAAATGGCCGATCCGGCTCAACCATAGAACTGAGAGTGGATTAGGGAGAGGATGGCGTTTAATGGCACAGGAGAATAACGTTGAAGAAGGAGATGTCTGTATCTTTGAGATTGTTTCTGATAAAATAATCCAAGTCCAGGTTGAGAAAAAACGCCAGAGTAAGTAATTCTGCTTCGATTTGTGACGAATTAGTGGATGAACTTGGTTAACTCTGAACTAGTGGATAAATTTTTGTTGTGTATATGTCGTCTTGTATTTTGGCTTGTTTTTGCTTTGAAGCCACGAAAACTAGTTTACTTTTGTTGATTATAAGTCTCTTTGAATCTTTTAAGAGTCTGTGTTAGCTCTATAGATGTACAGTATAGTATAAGGAAAATATTTATTTATGCTTTTGTCCCTGGTAATTTGTATGAAATTTGTCCACCAATCGTGGCATGCTTATCTAAAATGGTTCGATAATGCAAATCTTGAAAGATCAAAGGAGTATAATTTATTTTAAAAAATAGATTTCTATATTCAATTGGGTTGTAAAGAGTTAAGTTTCAGCATGTTTTATTTGATAAGGTAGTTAAATTAGAAATGATTGTTTAAGTTTTGATTTATTTGTTATGAGATTGGGTTTGGTTTAAGTTTGACTTATTTGTTTAATTTTGTTCTGATAAGGTAGTTAAATTTGATTTGTTATGAGAAGGAACTATATTATTATTGCATTTTGTTTACACGGTATTATTGAGTCTGGGAGAGAATTTTTATATATATATAAATTCTCATGGACCGTGTTAAAATGTATGAAGGCATTCATGAACTAATATAATCACTCACATTGATTTTAACTCTAATTAGTAGTTATAATATTCACGTATCTTGACCGTTTATACTTATGGTTAATAGTCATCTATGATTTATCTCCTCCGTGTTGGCTCTGGAACGGGTTGACGGGGATACTGGGGCGAGCGAATTTATCTTTTTGCCACACGTATGCGGGTGTTCTAATAAAAAAATAAAATAGTTCCTAATTTATAAAATTATTATAAAGTAAAAAATTATTTTTATAATATATTTAAAAATATATACAAATGTATTATTAAAGAATATAATTTATCAATATATATTAAAGATAAGTCCTAATATATACAAACTAGAATTATTTTATCTTATTATTAATATGTGACAAAGGTAATGCGTAGGGAGGGTATGCTCAAGCATGTTAAGTTTCAACTCCAAGATTTCATGTGACAACCTTTCATGTCTTAACTACCGCACCGTCCTAAGGGGACTTGTCTGAGTTGATAGTAAAATAGGTTTTCAAGTAAATTAATAATCAACCAAGAGAATTTTAATTTGTATATATTAAAACTTTACCTTTGATATATTATTGAAAAATTATATTTTTTTATATTTATATATATTTTTAGATAAATTATAAACATATATTTTTTTAAATTTATCATAATTTTATAAAATAGAAACTGTTTTATATTTTTTTTATTTATCAAAGACTATTTTACATTAATATTTATATATTATGGATGATTTTATTTTAAATATATTTGAATATAATATAGTGAAAAGATGCATTTTATAATTTGTAGTTAAAAAATATTATTAAAAAATAATATAAGGGACTAAAATAACATAAATTAAAAATTTAAGAACTAATTTTAAAATTAAATTGACCTTACTGCCTTAGGAACTAATTCACTCGTGGAACACGCTCATAAATTGAAAATATTTAAACATGTTTTACTCGGAAACTCAATAAATTTAATGTGGTGCACAGATAAATTTAATGCGATGCACATATATTGTAAATAGTTTGTTAGATAATAATTATATTGGGATTAAAATTTTATTAAAATAACATCCACCTAAAACAAATATAGTGTTTGAAAACAAAATGCCATAATAATAGCTTCGTCTAATCATTCGAAATTGGTTTTACCTGTTGAGTCAAATCTACGTACGTAATTTATCTTCCTGTCAGACAGTATAGGATCGGTATGGTGGAATCACCGCCGAGGTAATAATTTTATGATTATTATTTTTTTGCTGCTAATTATGAAGTACTTGCGTTACATATGTCTGCTTTTTTTTTTTTTTTTTCGCATGTGTTATTAAAGCAATAGAATTAGATTTCTTTATAACTTCTTTCGCTTAAAAGTAAAACAAATTTGATCAGAAAAGAATATATAGCCGAAGCACAACATTTGATCATAAACGAAAACTGAAATCATACAATCACAAACTAAAATAAATGTATAAATGGCAACTTCGATCCAACAAGAACATATATGAATAGGAGATCCATGAAAGCAAACAACTAATAGATTTGCTTTCCTCTCGCTCTCCATTTTTGGCATTTGCTGAATTTTTTTTCTTAGAATTCTGTTATTATGGGGAAGCAAAACAAGAATTTCTGTATTGGTAATGGATGATTTCATTTTTAATGTTGAATAAAATATAGTGAAAGGTGTTATTATATAATAAGTATATAATAAATTATTATTATATAAGGGTAGATTATTCTTTTTGTTATTTCTTTATTCTGTATTTATATCTCTTTTTTCTTTGTAAACCTAAGTTTTCAATATACAATTTGC
>JBAMIE010191309.1:0-12005 GCA_037177295.1 Kaempferia parviflora | reverse complement strand
GGAGTAAGACTACTTGGTGGTTGAGATATCACTTCTCTGTGGATACGATAAATCTTTTATATTACTTCGATATTTCCCATACACTTGTGGGTGTATCACCTCCGTACTAGATGAGCCAAAAGAATAGATTATCGAGTCTTCTGGATGGGGTATTTGCGTGGGTGCCTTATGAGAAGGCGAAGTTGGCTGACCGGGTCGGTTCTGATGACTGACCGACTGAACAGATACCCGGGCGGCTAGGCTGGCTGCAGGTTCAGTGGATTCGATTCTTCCGCCGACCGGCTGGACCCCAGGCTCCGCTCGTGGCCCGGTTGTTGAGAGTGCTGGATTATTATGAGTAGCTCCCACAACATTTATCTGCTACTGTTGTTGTTGTTGCCGCAATAGACGTTCTGCTCGTGCGGTCACTAGAAGTTTGAGATCTTCCTGTGAAAGAGTCGCCGTTGTAAAACGTCCAGATTCGTCCATCCTTCCTTTTCAGATATAGTTAATATTTTTCCACAGACGACGCCAAAATGATCCTGTCTGAAATAGGGCGGATGACACTGGGGAACACGGTGACTTAGAGTGGAAGACTAGGAGCTTTAATGATGTTGAAGTGGCAACCGCCCGTGCGTATTGCTCATGAAATATCCGTCCGTCCTGTAAACACCACAACTACAAAGAACGTTAGCGACTGAATAAGGGAAGGGGTTCCCTTGTTTGATCTTCCGACGCTCCAGTCAGACAAGCTCCTCAGAAGTACAATCAAGGAATAGTGGAAAGTACTATGACTTGCGTAATATTGCATCCATGCATCGGGAACCGAGAACCTCTATTTATAGTTAAGTGTCAGGCGTTAATCCTGAGGCGTACGAGGATGAGTTGTCGCTCTGGGATTGGTGACACTTGGCACTTTACATCCCCTGACACCTGTACTATTGTCAGAGGGTTCGTGTGGATGTCAGACACGTGTCTGACAATATTAGTCAATCTGTTTGAGGATGAGGTCATTTCACTGATACCCGTCCGAACGGACGCCCAGTTTCCGCGCCCTTGATTATCCAGCTAATAATAACATGCTTCACTGATGTTCGCCCGTACGGGCGCATAGTTCTCCTGCAATTAACCGGCCGAACGGACCATTGCTTGGACGATCGAGCGGATACGACTTCCTTCTGCTGCCACGTCTTCGCTACCTGCTGACGTAAGCAGGGGCCCATAAGCCCCGTCAACCCATTCCGAATCAATATATATCTTCTTTTTATATATATATATCTTCTCCTGTGTGTGAATGGTATCCCTCATGTGTTAGCTAATATTCTAAGAGTTAAAAATCATCCATGGTTTACTCATGATTTACGTTACGTGTTTTAGTATTTGCCTTGGATGAATTGAAGATGCTAGTACGAGCACAATCACCTTATTGCCAACTTGAGTGTGATTGCTAGCTCTCGCAAACGCCATGTCAGAACATATGAAAGCAAGATAGAAATAAGTACGAAAGTCAGCAAGGAAATTTCCTACAAATTTACCGGATTAGGGACCAAGCGGCAGGGCGTGAAAAAAAAAATAAAAAAATTGAGACGGCAACGCCAACGCCAACGCCATCTCTTCGCTAAATTTAGATTCCCACGTAATCACATGGATGTTTCCTTTAAATGAAACTCGTAACTAAAGGATATTAAATTTTTCGGCTGTTCTGCCGTGACTCAAAACTAATCAATCAAGCTAATAACTTAGTCCACAGTCGCTCTAGAGATTAAAATCTTGTACACTATATGGTCCATATATTCTAGATGAAAGATGAAAAATGAAAGTCCTCGACCATGTCACCGTCCATTGACTAGCTGTCGGGAGCCACGAAAAGATACGCTCACGATCGAATTCGAGCTCGATCGATTCTCTCGAATCTATCTCTCTTCTTTCTCATTCGTTAAAAATACAGTTAATATGCCTCCGGGCTATATATTAAACAGACGTCCTCTTCCCTCGCCTCCCTCCACATTCCTCCATCCACTAGCTCCGATCCCCACCCGGCCGGACTCTGCCGCTGTTCGTCAATCCCCATGGATAATCTTCCTCCTATAGGCCAGTACTACCTAATCATCGGCGTCCCCGCCCAAACTCTGCCTCTGTTCGCCTCCATGAACAATCTTCCTATAGGCCACCTAATCTCCGACATCGCCACTCCAACTCTACAGCCGCCGCCCGTCCACATGGACAGTCCTTCTGTACCGCACCATGTCATCGACATCCCAACCGAGCCAAAAGCACTCCTCCCCGCCGCAGTCGAGGCGGGTTTCAAGCTCCACGATCTCATACCCGCCTTCCTCACCACCTCCTTTACTCTCATTGCGACGAGCCCCCACCCGATCGACCCCGGCTGGGGGGTCATCCCCTACGCCATCGAACCCGTCCTCTCCTTTGTTAGCGCCGTCAGCATCATCGGCCTCATCTTTTATTCCTGCCGGAGACACCACGGCGCCGAACTCCCGATGGTGCAGGAGACGGTGATGGGCTTCTCGGCGGTACTGCTTGTGTTCGCTGGCCTCTCCCGCTTGGTGATCCCGTTTCCACGCTGGCTAAGCTTACCGATGGTGGCAATCATGGTTATTCTCATCGGCTTACTGTTTCTCCTGCTTTATTTTATTTGGCACAGAAAATCTAAGCGCGCGACATGATAATTAATTAGTTGTCCGCAACCTCCGGTACTCTCTTGGCCCTCAATTAGTAAAGTGCAATCTCTGGTACTCTCTTAGTCCTCAATTGGTAAGGTCATTGGATCAGATTAAAAGGATCAATACATACATTTCTGATCCGATTAACGTTTCTTCTGATCTGAACTAGGAAGAAATTAGGAAGGAATTAGGAATTGCAAATAAGAGGATCCGTCTGTGCCTATATGTAATGTGTGTTGGTGGATGGGAGGCATGACGTTGTGTGTGACCTGCCTCAATCCTATTTGAATAAATTCGTGTGCATGCATTATCTACGTATATGTAATGTTCGGTACTCGGTAGAGTGAAGCTTTGGAACGTTGAAGAATCGTTTGAGAATTATTTTCTGTCATTTGATTTGGATTGTTTATCCTTGAAATTTTCTTATAAGTTTAGATGCGAAGGGATTTTTATTTTCTAAATTTAATTGCTCAAATTTAATAAAATCGCCGATCGACTAAAATTATGCCAAACACAAGGGGGGCATTTTCAAGTTAAACTGGCCGGCTATGCATTTTGGCAAACACGCAATAAGAGCAACAACACGCCAATCAACAAAACACTGCGCCATTCCCATTCCTCGGTTCGCGATCAGATGTGGTTACTTAACAGATCCCTCCATTTTTTTTTTTTTTTTTTTTTGGTTCTCATCTGACTCTCTATGTTCTATTGAACACTTTCCAGCGTATGGGTTATTATTATTATTATTATTATTATTATTTTCTAATTTCATCCTTGCTTCATTCATATGATCGAACGAAAACAGACGGGTTCGATAAACAAGAGAAGTTACATGATCATCTTCGACATGCTCCCTCTTTACATGGCTGGAACTTTAGAGACTCGTTATCGAAGGAACGCATGAGCTTGGGCTTCATCTGTACCCAAAAAAATAACCTGGGTCATACGCTGGCTATGAACATACAAATCGAGATACTCTTCGCCGTGGGCAACTTCATGGGCTATCAATCTCGAGGCTACTCAGGGAGTGACTGAGCCCATTCTGGCGGTCACCGATCTTGTGCAGCTCCGTCTCGATGGTCTTGACAATCTGGATCCCTTCTGGGTCTGGCTCGGGCACGTCTACATGAAAAGACCCTTGCTTTGTCGGTGGGACTGGGTTGTCCGTCGCCGCTTGCTGCTTGATGTAGTCGTAGAGCTGTTGATGGAAGGGATGGTCCAGGGAGAAGCAGTCATCGGGACCGGAATATGAACGCCGCGATGAGCCGGAACCCTCTCTGGTGCAGAAATGGGGTAGAGATGCATAGTCCATTATCTGCATTGACAGTCAAAGTACTTTCTAATCTGAAGTTTGACCAAACACGAGACATCATTCAATATAATAGAACCTTCTCTTACCTTCAACAACTCATCTCTGCCACAGCCTTGCAACACCTTCACTTTCCTTCTGGTTCTTTCTTGCAATAGAGGCTTCACCACCTGACAATTCAAAAGAATTCAAATATGCAGGTAAGGTATAGGAGGTAAATAAAAATCTCTTTTTGTTATAAAGAAGAGATGAAGATATATAGTATTCAGAACAAAGAAATCTTTGATCTTTTACCTTCCAACACGCCGAGAATATATATGGAGCGTTAGCGATGTAATAGGTCTCCGTCTTCTCCGGATAATTTAGGTCGTCAATAGTAAATACGGTGGTTAGTAACTGTAAGCAAATAAACAAACAATGTAAGGTGGGAGATTGTGTGTTGATTAGTAACAAAAATACCTACTTAAAGAAGCACTAAGCAGTTAAATATATACTGTTTACAGTTTTGACATATTTACACTTAATGGAAGAGTTCCCATAATCCAATTGACTGTGTCTCATAAACTCATGACTCCATAATTTCTCAAGCCTATATAAATGAATAAGTGTAACGCATCTACAATGTTTGATTTGTGAAATAGAATTAAGAAAGAATAATAAGAAATTGTTTTTTAAATATGATTTAAGAAATAAATAAAAAAAACATAATTATTTTCTTAGCTTGCTCAACTCAACCGGTTGGTTCACCTGACTAGCCCAATCAACACATCCGGCCCCCATTGGCTGTCTCGATTGATCAGCCCAACTGAACCATTTGACTCAAGTAGCTCGATCGGACCATTTGATCCAATTGATTTAACCGGATTGTTTGACCCAACTGACACATCCAAACTGATCGACCAATCGAGTATGCCTAGACTGATCAGCTAAGCTGGCCCATTCAAAATCTAGTACGTCCACAGATAAACACATCTGGTCTGCCCGAACTGATCAGTCAATTTGACCCATGCAAACCAAACGACATGTCTGGACAATCTGACACAACTACTCTATTAGGGCCAATCTAAATGTTGTCTAAAGGATGAAATAGTAAAGTAATAATAATTTTTTTTTAATTTATAGAGAATATAATAGTTATTTTTATGAACTTAAAAACCCGTTATAAGTTAAGGAGTTTAATCCCTAAGTATTCCCCATGTTCCCTAGCACAATTGTATTTCACATTTAGTAAGGGGAATAATTGTCATAAAAAACCCAGATTAGACCTGAAACAAATAAAAAAATTATTCCAAAAGAAGAGAAAAATACCTTTATTTGACTCAACGCTGAAAGCTTTAAACCAGTCATATCCAAAACTTTCACACAAGTCCCAATATGCCGCCCGAACGTCTTACTTGCAGCAGGCTACGAGAAAAAAAGTAAGTGAACAAGAGTAGGATTGAGGTGTTTTAAAACAGTAGAATAAAATAACAGCTCACCAAGATGACACGATCACGATACTCATTCATTTGAATATGTGATTGCACATAGTAATGAACCTACATGGAAATGCATTGAATAGTAAGAATGATTGTATTTGTAATCTAGAATTGGAACGTTTTCGGGTAAAATATTATATTAGTGTAAAATAGTATTTTTAGGAAAACATTCATAAGAAAATCAAGTATTTTTTCTTGTTTGGTATGATACAAGAAAAATATTTTTTTTATTACTCTCATTTCTTCTCCAATCTTGATCTTGGTACAGGCAGCAATGTGTTCAAATAACAACCCAATGGTTTCAGTGTCTAAAATCACCACCGGGAGAGGGAACCAATTGTTGTTTGCATGAGAGACGAGCAAATGAGGGGAGGGTTGTGGAAGGGTGGAGAAAGATGAGTTCCACTTAATTTCTACTCACATTTTTCATTGATCATTATTTTTAGTGAAGTCAATAACTAAAAATAAAATAATATTTCTCGATAAAAAAATGGAACCTTACACAAACTACAGTTCGATGAAAGAAGCATGCAGATTGTGAATGCGTCTTCCACTTCGGTTTAGATTGTCCCAAGCTCCTCCCTGGTGGAAGTGTAAAAAATTTGGCCACAGTAGGGGTAGTTTATCCAAGTTTTGGAGTGGTTCAACCGAAATAAGCATAGCTCGGCCAAGGTATGGAATATGCCAGATCAATTTAGCTACTCTATTCATATACGGAAACTCACTAGCAAGAGCAAATAAAGCTTTTGATTCTAGTGTTCCTTCCTATTCCAAGCCAAAGAAAGCCATGGAATTCTCCCCTTTTCTGCATCTTGAGGTCTGCTCTTATAGGGAAGTAAATATACAATTGTGTTTCTTCCAAATGATATATTTGTCGAAATAGGAAGTAAAACAATAACTGAATTTATTTTCTTTATCTGCCTGCTATTTCTACACTTCCGTTGTGTGTTGGGTTGATGTTGCCATTTTAGTTTCAAAACAGAAGTATCAGTGGAGAATGATCATCTTTAACAATTCATGTTCGTCATTCATTTACTTTTAGAGCTAAAATGAACAGAGATTCTGTTAGGATCGGTGAGGGCCGGTTAGATGCGGGTTGGTCACATCAAAACCACCCAGCGGACCAACAGATTCATCTCCCCTCGTCTATTATACTGTGAAGATTATGAAGCAATTAACCAAAAATTGATTGCAACAAAAGGATTTTACAGAACTTACTGATGCTTTATCGTATGTGCTAAGGCCAACTCCTATTGCAAAAACAGGATGACCCTGCTCAACAGAGGTAGTAATAAAATTAGGAAATAGAAACAAGAGAACTAAAGAAAAACCACTTTTCCCTGGATATTTCTCCACAATGTATTTTATCTCCACCTCAGTTTATGACAATGCAATTACCAAGTAGCTAATGAATGAAGCGACAGAAGACTAGGAACATAGGAAATTCAAAGGAAAAAATATATTAGATGGATTTTAAACTTATTCTTTATACTGTGAATAGAACACACTTACAATGTTGTAGTGACTCTTAATTAATACTGCTCAATGTGCAAATAAATATTCAGCTTTTAGCATTGACTTGTAATCCAAAACTAAACCTATTCGATAAAGTTTCCCTTGTATAAAAAAATAAAGACAAAAAAAATTGATGTTCTATCCACTCGCAGACATTCAAACTAAGAAAACAAAATGGAGAGAAAAAAAATGGAATGCATCTACAGATTTTATCCCTTCATTATCCTTTCAAATAGCATTAGTCTCCCCAAGTAGACACCTTATGGTAAACGAGCTGCCTCTAAATTGCAATGACACGTGTTACAAACTAAAGATAGACAACTGATCGAAAAAAAAGTTGAGCGCCAAAATATTTTTGCAGACTCTGTTTTGCTAAATACAGATGCTTACCCTTTTGCAATCTCAAAAGGGCTACAAAAATGCGGGAAAACATTTGGCTTGGCTCTTCTATTACAGATGTTCTCATGTGCCGGATTTGCATTCTTGCAATTATTTGATATACAGAAACAATTAACCTTAAATAAAAACGCCTAAGAAACTAGAGAATGACATTAAACAAGGTTTTCAATTGTTGAAAGAAAAAGATAAACAAACACAAGAGTGCTTGCCAAAAATCATTAATAAGTGGGTACTTAATCCAGCATCCAATAGTAAAAAAGGATTAATCACTAGGAAGGCACAACGTGCATCAGGAGAGATGGATTTGTAACTGATTTTAACAGAGATGAACAACAATTAACTAAGATAGCAGTATTTAGTGTGGATAAATGAAACCAATAATGAAAAAATGTAATAACAGAAAATGAGGATTACCGCCTTAGTGTATCCTGGCATCCCTATAAGCTGTGAATCACGAATCCCTCTGTACAAATCAACTGGAGTTATAGGTTTCTGCACAGTAATGAAAAATCATTAGAGAATGGGATCATACTCGCAGCAGCATATTTAGTTTAGTGCAGTTGGCATTTGAGTGCTTTCTTATATGAACCTTCCAGCCCTCAGAAGGCTCTTGTTGTTCTCCTAGAAACCATTTATGTCATCTTGTAGGAATCATGAGTGTGGCAAGTGAGAAACTTACAGACAGAATGTCATCGATGTGATTTTGAATTCTCCAGCTTAAAGAATCTACTAGCTGTAATAGAAGTGGGCAACTTGAAATTCAAAACTGACAAAAGGGTGTTTTTACTTGTGCAGATAAAAGAGTATTATATGCATGCAGACATTATACTGAATACCATCTTCTGTGCTTTAGGAACACTCCACTCTCTGGCTTTAAGAAAGCGTTCCAGGGTTTCATTTGGATACCCTTGATGCACATTCTGCAAATTGAAAAATGCAAGAGTCATGATCATATGGAAGAAAATTTTAAAAATTGTACCACTGCAAATAAAAACACTACCAAAGGAAGAAAAGGATGAAGAATTTATTGAAAAGGGGCATCAAGGAATAAGGATTTCCATCCTTAAGAGGATAACAATTAAAGGATAATTCATCTTGCTCTTGATGTCATTGATCATGGTTTGGAACTGATTTGTGCAACAATATTAACCTTTCTCTGGAATTTCTTCTCGCATTGTAGGATCTGATGGTTTAGTATTATGAATTAAATGTAGCACATGTCAAGAAGTTACTTATTCTCAGTTGAGAAAAGGAACTTTGCCATCCATACATCTGAGGAAATAGAGAAGTTGCACAATTCATACAAGTGGTTTAACTTTTTTTTTAAAGAAAAATGCAAACATCCTACTGAGAGCCTCTTTAAAGAACATACAAAATTGTCCCACGCGTCCATTAGTAAGCACAGCTAGAGACTTTGAAATATAATAGTATGAACATACATGACAATTTCATGCAGAACTCCTTTTCTCCATAAGCAGGAATTTTATAACTTAATAGAAATACTCCCTTGGAAGTAACACTACAAAAAAAGGAACATGTTCACTTTATAACTTCACAAGAAATTAGACTCGTTTCTAGACTAGGAGAAAACTCGCAAGAAAAATATCTAACACGAGTGTCATTTCAATCCATCACCTTTGAGGATACAATTGGAGCTACAACCCCAGAATATCCAAAAATTTGATTTCTTTTTTTATCATATGAAAGATCTAAATCAATCGCGAGTCATTCGATATCAACTGATAAAAATCCAAATTACTTCACAGATTACTCTAATAAGAAATAGTATCAGAATGAAAAGCGCATTTCCCTCTCATGTCCATTAGTCATTAGTGTTCATTTTTTGAATAAAGATTCGTATATTTCTTCTTAGCCAAACTGTTAGTTTCATTGAAGAGGCTTAAGATTAAGTAAAACTACACATAGATCAAACGAAGACAGTAAAATTCCATTGAAACCAAGAAAGGATCTACGCAGATCTAGCGAGACAAGTGCAAACCTGAAATGTAACCTTCAACGGCTCCTCCGCTGCCAAAATCTCAACCAGTGCAAGTGTCAAGATCAGATCAGAACGAGACGATTAAGGAAGCAAGAAGGGGAAAGACACAGACCTCCGTCTACCACCCGGGATAGCTGCGCGATCGCGTCCTGGGAGACGATCCCCATTGTGACGGCTACGGATCTGATGGAGGAGGAAGAGCTAAATCTAGGATTAGGGTTCAAATCGGCGCCGGAGTGAGCGATTTCGAAGTTAGGAGAAGTAGAATTCTTCGTCTTCTCCTCGTTTCTTCTCAAATTTCGGCAGTGTATTTATAATGGAAATTGAGAAAGGAAATAGGGTTTTTAATTTAGGAAAATATTATATTTATTATATATTTTAAATATTATTCCATAACAAGCTTTATATATCTATTTTGTCAGCCGTTGGCGGTGCGCCGTGCGCAATACGAAAATAGAAATTTGGGAGATTTTTTTTTTTTTTTAAAGATTATTAACTTTGTATAAGAGCATGAAATAATATTTAAATAAACTATATTCAAAATAATAAATATATATATATATAAGTAATTTATATGATAGTGAGTTATTTAGGGAAGTTGATTTGTAATAATAATGATTAAATTTATGAGGATATGTATTTTAATTTATCAGTAAATGTATAAAAATTTATGAGTTAAATATAAACACTCAAACTAATACAATATTATATTATTTAACTTTTTTATATAATTTGTCATTATCATACAGTCAGAAACGAGTGTATTAATTCTTAAGAAAAAAAAGAGGGAAGGTGTAAATATATAGAATAGAATATTTAGCTAAAAATAAGTGATGATTAGACTTTGCAGAGTGGCCCCCATACTTTTTAAAATTTCGTGACGCATAATTGAGTCAACTACCACTTATGATGGAATATTCTTCCAGCTTGGAAGTGGATACTTAACTTTGAGGGAGATTACTTAAGATTTAATTAAGAACTAAACCCCTAAATTAGAGTGGTGATTTTTGAGATTAGGCTGGTGTTAATATGATTGATTAATTATAATTATAATTAATTTAATACTGTGACTTTTAATAAGCATCGAACCCGGCCATTTTGTCAAACAACTATGAGGCATATTTCCGTATGAGCATTATCATTATTATTATTTAGTAAATAATTAAGATATAGGCGATAGAAGATAAAGATTCCATTACGTAAGATCCGGAAGCTTTCGGCCGAGTGAATAGTTGACATCAGCTCAGCGTGGATATATTCTTATTCACCGTCTACTCAAATGGAACCATATCTATCTCTATCTTTCCGTATTTTCAACTGCTTTTTACAGAACCATAAGTTATCGACATTCATATAAAGGTTAGTTTTAAAATTATCAATTACAAGGCTACTTTCCATTTTCTCTTAATCAAATATTAGTTTAAAAAAATAATTACTTTTGATATATTGGATCAAATTGATATTTAAGAGCATAAATATAATAAAAAAAATAAGATAAATATACATAAATTAGTTTCATGTCAAACCAATCTTGTTTAATTTATCAATCAATTTTATCCAAAGTCGACTTTTACACTGAAGCAAACCAATTCAATTGATTTTCACTATCAGTAGATTGATTTACTTGAAACTTTGATACAGAAAGAAATCAATTTAACTAGTTTTAAAAATTATTAGACTGATTTCTAAATACAAATTGATTCGGTTGATTTTTTTATCACTCAATTGACAAGGGGTGAAACGGAAAATAGATATATGATTTGATAAATTTGAAACTAACCAACGAGATTTGGTAATTTCAAATATTTACGTACATGGTTCGGTTAAAAAAATATTTACAAACAATTTAGGGTTTATTATATGATTCATAAAGTGAAAAAAATATACTAGGTACGTGTGGTAGCATGGGATATGCAATATAAGTAGCATATCACGAGAGAAAAAAATCTTCCCTTTAAATGAATTAAACGTTCGTGAATAAGTTTGGTGTCCGGTTTGGTAAGAGTTTGTTTATGTTCATTCAATATACACAAGATCAATTAATAAACAAGCTTGAACAGTTCGTCAAACTAAATAAACAATTTTGAACATATATACGTTCAGTTCATTAATGTTCGTGAACAGCATTCATGAACACCGTTCATGAATAACATTCATGAACAACGTTTATTAATAAAATTCTTATCAACATACTAAATAAATAAAATAAAATAAACAAATAAGTTTGAATTATCAAGAATAACCAATCTAACAAATAAAAATTTCAAACAATTAAACAAGCTTGAATTGAAAGCTTAATAACATCTAAACGAACTAAGTTCGAACTAAGCTCAAGGCAAGCTTAAATTGAGAGCTCGATAACATCTAAATAAACCAAGCTCAAATCAAGCTTCAAACAAGCTCAAGCTCATAAAAAAAATAAACCAAGCGAAGCTTGAACAATCATTTCAAAGGCTTGGTTCATTTTAAGCTTTGCTCTGCTTGGCTCGATTACCTTATCAAACAAGCTTGAATATCCCAAAGCTCGATTCGGCTCAGCTCATTTACAATCCTATTCACCCCTATCCGGCTTAGCGATTAGTTATATGCCAACCTTATGATTTATTTTTTTCTTCGTATAATTTGGAGACAGAATATAAAAGATA
>JBAMIE010191301.1:0-12007 GCA_037177295.1 Kaempferia parviflora | reverse complement strand
AAGGGATCCATTCCGCTGCGGTTGTGCGAAGTATTCGCCCGCAAAAATTTTTGTTTTGCATGCCTAGATCCCTACAGAATTAATTTTAA
The DNA here is from genome assembly GCA_037177295.1 of Kaempferia parviflora. Lineage (NCBI taxonomy): Eukaryota > Viridiplantae > Streptophyta > Magnoliopsida > Zingiberales > Zingiberaceae > Kaempferia > Kaempferia parviflora. The sequence continues at coordinate 11,918 of JBAMIE010191301.1, read as the reverse complement.
TGCTTATATTGTATGCAAATTGAAGAAAGCCTTATATAAGGACTTAAGCAACCACAAAACATTTATGAGAGTTGTGATTGTTAGGGATATATACAAGGCCAAGGGGATCACGCATTGTTTGTTAGACACTTTTTTTCAAGGGAGTTTCAATGCTTTGACAAAATAATGATAAGGAGTGACAATTTTTGTCGTGTTTGATGAAGGAGTTTAAAACCAAAGTATAAGGTTGAAATACTTTGTTGGGATTGAGGTGGCTTACTCTAAGAAAGACATTTTTATCTCCCAACATAAATATGTTAACAGTTTTTCCAAGCCAGTAGGTACTCTAATAGACCAAATCTCAAAGTTGAAATAACAGCGGAAGATGCCGCAGTAGATAAGAAAATGTATCAACGTTTAGTGTGATTAATTAATTTATGTATAATCCAAAAGAATCAGCAAGTGGCTCACTGAGTATTATAATATATATCAAAGAAACACTAGGAATGACTTTTCTGTTTAAATAAATGGAGGCTTAGTGATAGAGGCATATACAAATGCTGATTATGTAGGTTGACCACTGGATGTTAATACTTTATTGTGATAATAAGTTTGAAAGTAGCATAGCTCACAACGCGGTACAACATGATTGAACAAAATATATTGAAATTGAGACACACTTCATCAAAGAGAAATTAGAGGGCAAGTTGATATGTACCCTTTACATATCTATCATGAACAACTTGGAAATATACTTACTAAAAGTTAAGTATTTCAATGTTAAAAATATTGTATGCAAGATGAAAATAATAAATATCATTCATCAGCTTGTGGGGGAGTGTGCAAAAACCTGATTTTGTAACCATATCTATCCCTAAAAATGTCAGGTTGAAAATATTTACAAAAGGGTAGTTAGTTTTCACAAAAGGTTGGATAGGTTTTTAGAAAATTCTCTTAAAGAATTTATTGAGATAATAAGTTTTTTGTGCATTAGAAAGTATGTTATTTTATGAAGAATAAGTTGTGTTATCAATGTATAAAAAGTGCTCAGTATCCAATCCATCTATTAAATAACTTTTGAATTAATACAATTTTCAATTTCCAACAACTTGACTACTAAAAGTTCTACTACTCACATATAATCTTCTTGTATCTTAGGAATCTTCTATTGCTTAAAATAGTTCTTTCTCCTATGTGCTTATGAACTAGTCAAATTGTATGAAAAAAATGTCCACTGTGTTGATACTTGTCCTTATGCCTTTTGCAACTATTTATTTAACTTTGATTTTTTAATGCTTAAAGGTCTTCTTTGCAGTTCTTATGTTTTTGGAGAAGATGTTCGCTTTGGCGGTGTCTTCCGATGTACAACCGGATTGACAGATAAGTTTGGCCGAGATAGAGTTTTTAATACTCCCCTATGTGAGCAGGTATTACATGATATTTTGTGGGAGATATTTTTTGAACATAGTTAGATGCCATGAGTAATATCATAGGACATATGTTAGATAAAAATGTTTTATTATTAAATTATTGGAAATATTCCATTAAGTATATTAAACTTTCTTTGTTTATGCTTGATTCTCCCTGTTTTGGCTTCCATGTTCACAGGGTATTATTGGGTTTGCAATTGGCCTTGCAGCAATGGTATGGTAACCTTGAGTGCTATATTCATTTAGAGATTTTACTATTCTTGGATTTGGGTTCTATTTCCTTCTTTCGTAGATGTCAATGTATATATAGTTCTCTGTTTTTTGACTTGGCATGATGTCTCTCATTCTCAATGTTTGACAGGGGAATCGAGCTATTGCTGAAATCCAGTTTGCAGATTACATTTATCCAGCTTTTGATCAGGCATATCTTTATTTGTTTAAAAACTTATTGAGCTAAGAAGTTTTTTTTATATAGTTTGGAAGTTATAGTGGAAATATTAAAGTTTGTGATAGTTCTTATGAATAGGTAAATTTTAGTGTGGGTGATAACTTGATCAAAATTGGTTTTGATATTTAACTCTCTAGGTGAATAGTCCTTTTCTCTGCAAAATCACTGAATAAGTTTATGGACAAAATATCCCAATGTCAAAAACATTTCTGCACTCTCACAAAATATCCCAATATACATTTTGAAATTCCATTCAGTATATATATCCATTACACGTGATCATAATTGAAACCATCCACTACTCTCACTATTTTGACACAATTACCACCACTAACAACCACCACTACTCTCTCTAATTGGACATAACTACCATCACTAATTGCCACTTCTTACATAATCAACTATCCTACAAATTACTATTATTATTGCTGATAACTAATAGTATTTTTCAGCCACTTCCATCCACCGTACAAGCTACGGTGTTTGGGAGAGCTTTTACTTATTTAAAAGTGATTCTTATAAAGATTATTTTGAAGTTCGTGAGTAGCTAAAGTATGGAGTGTTTGAAAATAGAAGCTAAAAGCTACTACAAAGTAAAGTTTGAGTGTTTGATGAATAATTGTTTCCAAGCTTAATTTTTAAGTTATATGACAATAATATACTTAATAAATGTTTTGAATATTGTATTAAAATTAATTTTTTTATAACATAAATATGTGAAAAAATATATAAAAATAATAAAAATAAAAATATAAAAAATGACAAAATTTATATAAATACATAAAAATATGTATAAAAAATTCTGGAAATATAAATTATATAAAAATATAAAATATTATTTAAAAGTGTGGTGATAATTATGTAAAATGATAAATTTCTTAAGGACATAAATGTCAATTTTTAATTTTAGATTATAAACAAAAAAGCAGAAGCAAGAAAAAATATCAAATTCTTGCTTTTAGCTTTTGAGTAAAAGTTATAGAAGCTGAAGCAGAATTTGACACTCACAAACACTCAAAAGTGCTTTTATATAGCTAGAATCTAAAAAGCGCTTAGCAGAAGCTCTACCAAACACTGCCTTAATACTCTCGTTTCCCTTGCCGGCATCACCACTTGTCATGCCCTTTTATAAATTTGGATTACCATTTTACTGGGTGTGCTCACATTAGCTTCTGCTATATCACTACTTCTCCCTTGGATTTGTGCTTATTGCCAAGTGTGAAATTTGGGGTATCATTCTCCTGACACGGCGTACAAGGAAATTTCAGTGTTATAGTGTAGGTTGGGTGGTGAATCTTCTTCCTCTTCTACGCCATACAACCAAAATAGTTTTTTTCTATGATGGCTATAGCAGTGTAGGGCTTGTCACAATTGAAGCACGCACCCTTCAGTTGATGTTCCAGACATGTTAGGTTTTTGATGGTGGGTGGTTAGTGGTTGGTTCTTGAGTTTATAAATGTTATACCTTAGTTTTACATGTAAACTAAACTAGGTGTGATATTATCTTTTTTGAAGATCAATGTGGCTTGATTCTGAAAATTTTAATGTATAATAAAAAGTTCTTGATGCAGTAAGTTTTCCCTAAAGTATTTTTGGCTTGAATTGAGTTTTTTCCCGAGGCCAAACGAGTTAGTTTGATGTGAACCAGGTGGCCTGTCTGTTTGAAGCAAAAAAGACTTGGTTCAGTTGAGGGATTTATTAAGAGCCTCTTTTCCTCAACTGCTTGCTAGATACCCCTTGTGATTTGTATGTAGCTGAAATATGGAAAGAATTCCTCCTCTCTTAAATTAGAATCCTCCCTGATGATAGGTTTTCCTTCTCCCCTTATTTAGAAGCTTGCCATTAGATTTGGTAAGGGGTTTGCCGCCACCATTGAATTTTGTATGATTTCATGTCTCCATTGATATGGAATAGACCAAGCTAACGATTGAGTTCTTCCTCTTTATATATCTCATTCCTATGCTTAATGCGTGTGCCATTGTTGGGTATGGTTAACCAGATGCATTGAACTCCATTCCTCTGTCACTTCCTTTTAGCCAGTGACTATCTCATGGCTCGAGATCACATGAGCAACAGATTCCTGTTTCTTCTCCCAAAGACGCTCATCATTTGTCGGTATGTGGACATCTCCTGTCGCATTTGCAGCCAATCTTTTATCCTCCTCCATAACTCTGCTATAGGAGGAGGAGTATCCTCATGTGACTTTAGCAGCTATTGACAGAAGGTGCACTGCCGGTCCTCTCGTGGGTAGCCGCCTCAGTGTCAACATCCAGAGGGTAACTTCATGACTCGGCTATACATGTCTTCCACACTGTCCAGGCCCTAAGAAATCATATGACTGAGCCATCCCACCATCCCGAGAAAACCATTCTACTAATTTCTGTCCAGCAGCCTCTAGTGACTCAATAGCCGGTAATATGAGATTCCGTATCTGCAACAACCACTTACCAAAGAGGAATATGTGTTGGCTGCTTACCAGGTCTATAAATTCAGATGTGTGATGGACCCACTTTATCCAAAGTGCATCTCCCTTAGCTTGTAATCTCTTTAGCTTTCCTCTTTACTTTATTTCACTCCTTGTGCTTGTAAGAAATTTGTTCACCTTCGGTAGTTGACCAAGAAGGATAAAGATAGTGGTTTTTCAAGAGTGATCCACTAATGTATCATAGGCAGTAGAGTAGGAGCCTTGAGGTTGTTGAACCACATAAATAAGTGTATTAGTGATTGTAAGTACTTGCTTGTGTTTATGTTTGTTTTCGCTGCTAGTTGTTTATGACCTTGTTTAGAAAATAGAAAGAGTAGTTTCAGAATTGTATTTGTAGTTACATACTTACATATGCTATTCATCCCTCTCTAGCATCACATCCTCATGGTCCCAACAGGTCATAGTGGTGCCTTTGAGCTCTAGATGATCTCAATCTTATGAGCTACTGATCTGACTGCCAGTCTCCCATTTTTGAACGAGGCCTTCACCTCAGTGACTAGCCACTTTTATAGCTTGAGTTGTTGCCGGTGAAGTAAGATTCTCTTTATACTTGTGAAGGATTCCAAAACTAGTTGCAGTGCATCCTCCATTTCTTAGCTAGAATACCAAATTGGTAGGGATCTTATGCTTGGATCAAGTTATGGGGCGTCCAGAGCTATTGATGGCAAAGCAGAATGGCAGTTTTCACACTTCTAAAAGGGGAACTTCTGTGCAACTGACAGCTTCCTTTGCCCGCCTATAGTGGTGAATGGGTTATGCCTTGTTCAGAGAAGAGAGAACATGATCTTCTAAGAAGAGCAGAAATTTAGAATGAAAACACTTGAAATTCCATTCACCAAATATATAAAGTGCACATCCCATGCAATCATAATTGACCTCATCGACTCCTCACATGGGATGCAACTACAACTACAACTACTAATTACCACTACTTCAAAATAAGGCACCACCACGACCACTGACTACCGCCACTAACTGCCACTCTTCACTTGATTAACTACCCCACAAATTACTGCTATCACTGCTGATAGTTGTTGCTATTTTTCAACCACTTCCCTCCGTTTTCTCCACTACTCATCGCTTCTATGTTCTTGCTGGCATTTCCACATGCGTCATTTTTTAAACTTGAGTTACCCTGTGACCATGCATGTCCTTACCAGCTTCTGCCATATATTATTTGTTTTATGTTTTCAAGGTCTTAGGAACTAAGATGCATTTATCTTTGAACACTTCCTAATTGTAGAAAATTTATGTTACACTTTGTTTGAATGTTTTTAAGGTCTAGGAACCTATGTTGTGTTTATCCTTCTTGGTTCTATATTAATTGGAGTACAATTTATTTTGGTGTCAACTTTTCCCCTTGATATTTCAAGTTTTTCCCTCCTATTCTCTCATTGACTTCCACTTTCTCACATATTCTACTACTCTTCTACGAAGTTCTATAATAATATAATAAAACATCACCTTGTTTCAGTGTGTAACAACACATTTCAGACATCACTATACATTAATTAAGACGCCCATTGATAATGCATCAAGCATCCATGTAATGGACTCCAACTAGTTGGAGCACTCTTCTTGGTAGTTGGGGCACTCTTCTTGTTATTGAAACTTGAAAGGTGTGCATATATGTGTTGCAACACCAAAATCAAACAATCATACATGGATAATAGATCTTATAACTTAAAACTCAAAATTAAATATACGATTATTCAAGAAGAGCAGGCTGGCATAGACTCCTTTAAAGCCCCAACTATAACTCACTCTCCTAATTCCACAAACTTGGTAAACAAATAATCAATCCCTAAGCAACTTTGCCTAGTATTCTACATTGTCCTGACAGCATCAAAATAATACTTACAATTTCTGAAAACTAAAAAAAAAAAAAACTAAAACTATCTAAAGCTTCCAATTTAAACTTTTAATTTTAAACCTAATTATATAATGCAACAATGTGTCTCGTACTACCCAGAAGGAAACACAAGCATACATTGACTATGGTCTGAATTTCATTATGTTTTACTTGCCAAACATATTGTTTGTATTTGTACTATTTAAGGAAACATATTGTGATTATATCTATTAAAATTTCATGGCGGAGTAATGTACTAATGTATATCTCATCAGCTAAATAGAATGCAGATAGAATTCTTCATGTGCAAATTTTTGTATTTAGATATTACATGCTTTAGAAAAATAAATTACTCCTATTGAGCATTAATTCATTACGTATTAGAGTTCCTTATTATAATTTACATGTGATTCCAATTAACTTGCAAAGAATATTTTATTGACCTCTCAAGCAATGATTGTGAAACCAAGCCATGCTGGTCCACTGGCGAAATTTACTATTACGCCCATTGACCAATACTGAAATTATTCCAGCACGGGGCAGCCTCGCCTGACCACAACTTGATTTGTTTTTTAATTTTCTTTTCGAGTTTAGGTTCTTTTCTTTTATCTTTTAGGATATTTATAGGCTTTAGACTTTAGATTTTATGATATCATTTTAATTATTTACAATTAATTCCTTTCTCTTTGTCCATCTGTTTACAAAATAAACCACATAAACTATGGATTGTTACATAGACTACAGAAAAAAAATCTCTCTAAGGATGAAGGTGAAGATGAATTGTTAGGAAACGCATCTACATCAATTCAATACTGATAAAAATATTTTTTAATTAGTATATTTTCCGGTCATAAACCTAAACTTTGACATGACTCAAAAATTTAAACCTTATTTTGAAGTTCATGTAAGTACCTCTTTTTAAATCCACATGCATCTAAGATGAATAATGGTTAATGAATCTAGTAGTCTTGTAGTTTCCCAAAATTCTTGTTATCAATGAATATAAGATATCATTTCCAATTTTTTTTGTACATTTTTTGTTGGCTTTGTAATTTATATAATATATATTATTTTGACTAACTATTTAAATATAAAGAGAACAAGAACATGCTGTAAAATATAACAATGTGTTATTTTGTATCATTTGTTATAAATAAGATAATGTAAAGGCGCTTTGTTGCAAATTCTTTTGCTAAAGCTTCCAACTTGATGACGGATCTACAACTTAGTTTGAAAGGAATCATATTGCCCTGGATCACAATCAGTTATTTGTTAGTAGGTGATATTTTTTGACCCAAGTTCTCACTGAAATGGCAATCAGAAGAATAGCATAAAATTTAAGTGTAAATTGTATGTACGATCCTTGTAGCTAACGGATTTTACATTGAACTCTTATTTTTTCCCTTAAATTTCCATTATATTCCATAATATATGATAGTTGTCTTATTTAACATATGTTAAAAGTCAGTTTTTTTTAAAAATATTTTCATTGCATATCCTATGTCCTTAAGGATTATATCTAGTCCAAAAATCATTTAGATAACATGGTGTGTTTTAACTTATATTTCAATTAGGTTAACTGAGCCATTGACTAAAAGGTCTGGTTTATTTTAGAAAAGTAGGGGTTATATGGTAAACTTCAAGGGTATCCCAATTTCAATTAGATTTTTTGGAAACCGCAATTTCTCATCTCTTTGTCGTCCAATTGTATGTACCTCTTTCACTGGCATGATTGTTTAATCTTGTAGATTGTCAATGAGGCAGCCAAATTCAGATACCGAAGTGGGAATGAGTTCAACTGTGGAGGTAGCTTTTCCCTAGTTCATCTATTTAAATGAGTTTTTAAGCTCATGTATATGCATTCGCAGGTTTAACAGTGAGATCTCCATATGGAGCTGTTGGGCATGGTGGTCATTATCATTCACAATCACCAGAGTCTTTCTTCTGTCACGTACCTGGTCTTAAGGTTTTTTATCTCCTAATTTCTCACTTTCATGTGATGTACATTTTAAATTTTCTAAGTAATTTAGTATATTCACGATGTATTTATGACATATGATGCTAATATGATGTTTTTTCCCCTATTAGTATCTTCCAACTTGCCTTCATATACCCTTCAGTGAATATCACATGAATTTTGATCTTAAGTGATTTTTCTCAAAGTTCATGAGACGCAAAGTGATTGCTGTCTCTGATATACAAAATCTCAGACAGTTTCGAGTCGACGCTTGATATTCCTATTGCTCATGTGTAAAGGGTTTTGGAAATAACAATTCACATTGATTTACTTCAATATCCAACATTTGTACTTCAATTTGTTCAATATCGATCGTTGTTATCTTGCATATAGGATCCAAAATTTGATCTAATGAATTTTCTATTAGGTAGTGATTCCTCGAAGTCCGAGACAAGCAAAGGGATTGCTGTTATCCAGCATACGTGATCCAAATCCAGTTATATTCTTTGAACCAAAAGTATGGATATCTTTGATAAGATTTTTGTTCATAGCCATGAAAATATTAGATTTAGGAAATTATCACTTTATTATTGCTACTTTTCAGTTGTTGTATAGATTATCGGTAGAAGAGGTTCCTGAAGATGACTACATGTTGCCTCTATCTGAGGCTGAGGTAAACCATTTTTTCACACTGACAGACTACCATGGAACTTTATGCTACTAACTATAGACTACCAGGTGATTCGTCAAGGGAGTGACATAACACTTATTGGCTGGGGAGCCCAGCTTTCAATATTAGAACAAGCATGTGATGCTGCTGCAAAGGTATGACTATTGATTGATGATTCAATAAACCTAGTTCGACTTTTTAGTTGTTTATCATCTAATCGTCATATCAGAGTACTTAAAGAACAGGCTGTTCTGCACATTGTTTCGTCACTCTCTTTGGAAAAGAATTCTAAAGATGAACTAAGCAAAAATTTCTATAACTATGCTGTGGATTTAGATACAACAGACTTCCAGTAATTTCTATATGGCACTTACACAGGAAGGAATTTCTTGTGAACTAATAGACCTGAAAACATTAATACCCTGGGACAAAGAAACGGTAGAAAGCTCTGTTAGAAAGACTGGGAAGCTTCTTGTAAGATGCCTTCTACAATGGAACATACTTCTGACACATTCTAGCTCCGCTAATTTTTAAATCTCTTCCCTTTCATAGATTAGTCATGAAGCTCCTGTGACTGGAGGATTTGGTGCAGAGATATCTGCTTCAATTGTCGAGCGCTGCTTTCTACGGGTACATGTTTCTAGAAGTCACATGTCATTCTACATAACTCAGGAATGCAGATCTGATTTAGTCTTTATCCGTTCTCAGACCTTTTACTCTCACCTTTATTTGTTGTGCGTCACAGTTGGAAGCTCCTATAGCAAGAGTTTGTGGACTTGATACACCATTCCCTCTTGTTTACGAACAATTTTACCTGCCAACGATGAACAAGGTGAGTAAATATATATACTGGTTTCCTTGCATTTCAATTAAATTAGTAATTTCATTTCCAGATATTGGATGCGATAAAGGCAACAGTGAAGTACTGATGTGAAGAGGAGAGAATCGTTTCACTTTATTAGTTCTGTCATTGTTGATGTAAGGTTGATCCAGTTGCAGAATTTATGCATCATTTATATGTAAGCAATAGTCCTTTAATAGTATTTGAATAAAGAATAAATTTCCGTTACAAACATCTGATCTATTCTCATCGACCAATGGATCCTAATAACTAGTTTCTTTGCTACTTTATAATGCTCTATTATTGTCATGATAAGATCAACTTGTAAGCCTGTCATGGGTCTTGGAGTCTAGTCCTCTGGGGTGGTGCAGAGTCTAGTCCTCTGGGGTGGTGCGATGGTTAAGGTATGAGAGTTTGTCACATGAGGTCTAGAAGTCGAATCTCAGTGCGCTCGAGTATATACCTCTCCCATGTCTTGATCATTTGTACTTATGGCTAGTAGTTACCCGTGATGTACCTTCTCCGTGTTGGTCCTGGGACGGATTGGCTAATAGTTACCCGTGATGTACCTTTTTCCGTATTGGTCCTGGGACGGATTGGCGGAGGCGCTAGAGGCGAACGTATTCGTCTTTTGCCACATGGGTCTTGGAGTCTAGTAATTTGCTTTAGGATGCAATTGCTGGTGGGCTAACAGATCAAACAAACCTAAATAGCAATCAGTAGGCTGTGGAAATAACAAAGAAAATTGCACAAGTAGTATTTCTTACTCAGCAACTAGTATAACATAATATTCAGTGAATTTTAAGACATCATCTGAAACTTCTCACAATGGAAAAGCGGGTAAAAGTCCGCGGGAGAAAAAAAATAATAATGTAGAGTATTTATCTCAAATCTATTCGTAAACTAGTATGAATATGGACATATTATTCTATAATGAATCCAAAAGAACATTGATGTCTCAGGGTTTGTGTCAACTTCATCTTCAATACAGAAAATGTTGAATTATTATCCCTATTGGGTGGGCAACCATGTTATTTTGTCATATGTGGATTTATGCCGTCAAGAAATAACCCAATTGAGTGATGTTATTGATGTAAAGTGAACTCCCTTGGTCTCGCCTCGCTACCTCCACTTCTGCAATTGTTCATCGGAGGTATGCTCATCTTGAATACGGTCTCTCAGAGTAGATTGCACTGTCAAAGTGGACAATCACGGAGTGCTGCCCCTCACATAAATCTCCAGTCCAAACCTCTGAATTTCTGTCTATAAAGTTTTCTGCACTACCATTTGTGCTACAACGGCTGTCTTTCGACTTAGGGTGTTTGCAACGACGGTAACTTTTCCTGAGTGATAGCTAATCTTACAATCATAGTCCTTTACAAGCTCTAACCAATACCTCTACTTTATGTTCAACTCTTTGTTGTGTCAAGAAGTACTTGAGACTCTTATGATCGGTGAATATCTTGCACTTCTCATCGTACAAGTAGTGTCTCCATATTTTTAAGGCAAAAACCATTACCGCTAATTCTAGATCATGAGCCAGGTAGTTCTTCTCATACAACTTCAACTGTCTTGACGTGTTGGCAATGACTCTCTCATGCTGCATCAAAACTATGCCCAATCCGATCTTAAAAGCATTGGTAAATAGCACAAAGTCCCCTTGCCCTGAGGGCATAGCTAACACTGGTGCGGTTGTATGTGCTTGATTCAATTCATCAAAACTCTTATGACAGTCTACTCCCCACTCGTACTTAGCATTCTTTTTCGTCAACGCTATTAGCGATATTAGAATACTCGAAAATCCCTCTAAGCCTAATTAGAAACTACGAATCTCGGATGCATTCCTAGGCATTGTACATTCTTTGATGGCCTCTACCTTTGACGGATTAACTTCTATCCCTTCCTTCAAAATAATGTGGCCCAGAAATGCTACCCTCTCTAGTCAAAACTCGTACTTATTGAACTTTACAAATAGTTTCTGGTCTTGCAGAATCTACAGTGTTGTTCTCAAATGTTGTTTATTCTCCTATCTATCTCTGGAATAGATTATGATCCGGGTGATAATGATGACAAAGAATATAGAAAATGACGTGGCTGCCAGCTCGGATAGAGAAAGCTGACATTGATCAAAAGCTCTTGATGTAACGCCCCCAAAATTTCTAAAAATGATTTCATAAACATTCTATGATTTTTCTGGAATTTTAGAGTATTTTTATGGAATTTTTGGAGTAGCGGAAGTAGCAAAAATAAAAAAGG
>JBAMIE010191265.1:0-12010 GCA_037177295.1 Kaempferia parviflora | reverse complement strand
AGTCAGTTGCTTGCCAAGGACATAACAATCGAAGAAAAAGACAGCATTATATCTTTGAAAGATAAAATTATAGCAGACCAAGAAATGAAACACAAAGATGTTCAAAAAGGAAAGATGCTTGTCAAGGATATAGTAGAACCCTTGTCTGCTATTCGAAAAAAAAAACAAGGTCAAGGAGAAGTGTTACCAAGATAATCACACCCCCACCTGCGGCTAAAGAAATTGAGGGACTGCCAGTGGCCAAAAGAACAAGGAAAAATGAGACACTGACAGAAATGGTCAAGGGTAAAGGAGAGGTAAAATTTGCCAGCCTTGGTGGTCCACATGAAGAAGGATATGTCTCAGGTGTTAAAGTTTCTGAGACACCTTTAACAACTAAAACGTTGCAAGGACTTGTCAAGAAGAAAGCAAAAATAATTAAGGTATGGTTTAGGTTGCAATACATCACTAATTGTCTATTAGTCCAACATGATATTGCATTACTCACGGAGACCAATATTGTGTATGAAATTTTTTTCAGCAAGCGAAGGCATATTTTAAGAAAAATAAAGATGAGGTGGTGGCAGAGGCATTATTGAGACTGAGTCAGATGAAGTGAGTAAAGTCGTCTCTGAGTTATACACCCAATTTAATGTTAAATTAAAAGAGATAATCTAAATAATTATGGCGTGAATAATAGCAATGCAATATATATTGGAATGATCTACTATTTTAAATTTGCATACATACATTTATAACTGTTAAATATATTCAACCATGCATAATTATAAGGTTTATTAACACATAATTTCGTTAGCTGTTACAATTGTTGAAGATTTAGGCATATGTGGCAGGATAATAATTTTTTATTATTTTTTGTAGGGTTACAACAAATGCAATATAGGGAAATGGAAGCCTTGCCCTTAGTATGGATTCTATGATGGCTCTTTTGGATTGGACAGAATTCACAAATGCGGATTGTATGAATGTATATTTTACAATAATTGCAGAGGAAGCCAAATTAGTTGGAGAACTATATTGGCCATCTATCTTCTGTGTTTCTAGGTTTGTGGTAAGTTTAACACAAACTCCCACTAGTGATTAAGAACATCGCTCCCTAAATGTATCTTACATTATTTTCATCTCTACACAGGATTGGTGGGAAACTTTGAAGTTTGATTCATTTTCCCTCTGTTCCTCCACTGACGATGACAAACCTCTTAGGTATATATTCTGTCCAATAAATAATGAAAATGATCACTGTCATCTTTTGATTGTAGACCTCCAAGACCATCAATTCTTGCATTATAGCTCTCTTGGAGATTCAGAACTATACACTGCTAAATTGAACAAAGCTGTAAGTACTTCCCATTGTACGTATATATATACGTTAAGCCTTGTAGTTTGTATGACTTACTAAATTCATTAACATGCAGGTTGAGATTTTTAAAAAATGGAGGCAACGTACCTGGAGATGTGGTCTCCAGGGCTACAATTGGTCAAGTTTAATGAGTTTAACGTATCTCAAATTCCGGGACCGGCTCAAGTTAAATCGTAAGTATTTAGTTATTAAATAATTTGGTATTCACCATATTATTGTGTCTGCAATCAAATATTTCACATCTTAAAGGAAAACAATTATATTTCAGGTTAGATTGTGCATTATTTGTAATGCGATATGCCGAGAGTTTATTGTACCGAAGACCAACAAATTTTGGGCAAGAAGGGATGAGAGAATATATTTTTCATGTTGGTAATAAAATTTTTACTAGTAAACAGTGGAAGAATTAGAAAAAAGTTGTAATAATTTTTTAATACTGTATTTTAGAAAAAATTTTCCACATCTTGTGTAGTCAATCTGGCTGTGTAATCAAATGTATTGTTATGTGTGGAAAGTACATGTTGCACCTTTCGTTCCATCTAGGTGTCCAAATACCCGTAATAATGTTTTCCCAGATAGGTCAACAAGTCGGCTTAAACATTGTAGTAATAATTAACAGTTGATCCAACCAGTGAACAAAAAAATTTGGCCGATTTTATTATAGAAGTTAATCGACACTGTCGAAGCTAGTTGCAATATATGTGCCACAATCTTTCTTCAGGTAATAGGATATTTAGTGGTGGCTAAAAGGCGATTCGCTCGGCCCCCAGCGGCTCCGGCGACCCGACCCTAGGCCAACACGGACGTGCTAATTGGACATTTAAGCTGCCACAATGGGTTGCAATAAGTTGGAGATTTAGCTGTGACACTGAGTAGAATGGAGACATCAGCCTACTCCGGTAAGTATCGAACTAGCTGCAACACGTTGCTCCATGTTTCGAACTAGTTGCAACAGTCAATAATCAACAAGCTCCACCTCCAACCCAGCTGCTCTGGCAATATAGCTGGCACAATGTTGGTGCATCTATTTCAAATCGTAACTGCGATAACATTGTTGTAGCTACTTGGACACGTAGCTGCCACAACGATGAAATGCATATTGCATACGTGGGCACAGGTAACAATGACACATTGATTACTGGGAATTTGGTTTTTTTAAAAAAGCTAAGTGCAGCCTATAAATGAATCTATCTGAAAGTCCTGAACTTATTCCGTTTGACTCCTACTTCTTTTTCTTCACTTACGACTACGAGGCCCTGGTTCTACATAGATGATAGTTCTATGCAGGGATTTGTTGCTGAGGGTGGTAACTGTCCTAGTTCTTTTGCGATTTGCAATTTGATAGCTAATCTTTTACAAAGGTGAAATAAACTGGCAAGAAATCTATCTTAGACCAAGTATTTCAATTTTACAGGCGATTCCCCAATATTTCATGATGTACATTGAAACCTGTCATTTACCTTCTCAGTGTTGGCCGATCGATGGGTTGGCGGGGGCGTTGGGGCTGACTGAATCGAATTTTTCCTAGATGAAGTACATTGAAACTAAAATTGCAACTTATAAAGTCCATCTTGATAAGTCACCTCGTGAAGCTCTCGAATGTCGTCGTTGAACGACACTGTAAATCTAACACCATGCCCTTTGGCGACAGCGAGTGAGCGTAATCTCAAATGGGAAGTGATAGTTACTCCTCGTACGTTGTAAGCAGGTCGTGCCAGTTTCCAACAGGTATTATTTTCTTTACTTATATCGTTGGACGTGCATACATTTTGATTACCTTTCTTGATTTGATCGATGGTGTTTATATGTTGCAGAATATCCTGGAAAGAATAATCTGCTTGGATCAGTTCTCAAAGGAGAAAGGTGAGGTTATCGTTAGTTTTAGTAGAGAAAGAAAATAGCCGCTCCAAATCCTTACAGAACTGATAGTGGATTACGAACAGGATATCGTTACTGACACAGGAGAACAACGTAGAAGAAGGTGATGTGTGCATCATTGAGGTCGTCTTTGATAAACTAATTGAATTACGGTCAAGATAAATGGCAGCCTAAGAAAAAATACTGCTCCGGTAGGTAATGAACTTGCTAGTCGATGAATTTGGTCGATGAACTTGGAAATAGCGGATTAATTTTTGTTGTGTATATGGCAAGCTTTTGTTTTCACGCCAGATAATATTTTGATAAACTTTTTGTTGTTTCCCTAGTATATTTGAAAAGTGAATGTAAGCTCGATAGGAAAGTATAAGGAAAATATCCTTTTCAATAATTGTCTTTACTATTCTGGACTTGGGATAAATTAGCAAATTTTGCAGATTACCACTAAAATTACTAGCAGCCTATACAACACATTGTAGAAGTTGTAGAAGCTTGTTGGCTCTGGGATGGGTTAGCGGGGGCGCTGGGGGCGAGCGATTCGCCTTTTGTCACATTGTAGAAGCTAATCCGGGTCGATGGGGACGAGCGTATTCACTTTTTTTTCCAAAATGTAGAAGCTAATCCACAACTTTGGAAGCTTGTTGCAATATATCTGCCACAATCATGTTGTGGTTAATTTGACATTCGAGTTAGAAATTGTACATTTAGCTAATCCACGCTAGAAATTGTTTCGAATCTGATATTGAGATCAATAATTAAGAAATAAAAAAGACACAAGGTGGTGCAGTTGATCTTGCAATATAGCGGCCACAAGGCTGTTGCAGCTACTTGGAAACGTAACTGCCACACGAATATTGTCACAGCTACTTCGACACGAAGCTGCCACACCGTTGAACCTAAAACGTGGACACAGAAAACTGACAAATAGTTAATGTTCCGTGTATAGTTGGCATACTTGCTAAAAAATCTTATCAATATAGCGCAAGGATATCTACCAAATCCATTTCAGATTCTCCATCCCAAAATTTGAATACCCTCGGGTTGTTTGATGCATGACATTTCCCTCATTTGTCGTGTCACTATGTTCCATCGCAAGTGGGGCGACCAGATTACCTCGATATGTGTTTGACATCATCGTGATGTGCATAGCATTTTTTAAATGTAATATTGCCCGTCATTGTTGCAGCTACTTTAATTACACGTAACTTCCCCAACGTTAAGTTCAACCTGATACATTGACACATTTTAGTGACAATGTGTTAATTTCTCGTCTAAAGTTAGAATATTTTTCCAAATATATGGATATCTACCAACTCCACGATTCATCGTCCCAAATTAACTCATGTCCTCGTGTTCTTTGATCCATCCCTCTTACTCTGACTTGTCGTGTAACCGTCACACCGTGTCCCATCGCCCATCGGACGGACCATATCTACCAACAATTATATTGCAGCTAAGTAACTATTATTAGAATATATACAGTTGTCAGGATCAGCTTCGATATAATTGAATTGTATATGTTATGAAGCGATGTTCAATCCAGCATTGTAATATATAATCGATTTTGGACTTATATCTAGTTTGTAATATATAATCTTGACAAGTCAACAATGAACCGACATTTAAATTGGTATACAATCACCAAATATGGGTAAGTCATTATTCAATTGGTATAATTGTTTGTATAATAAATTAAGACGATGATATTAATTTTCTATACACTTTGATTCGATGCGATGAGGTCACATTAAAAAGGTTTTCGGGTTTTTTACTTTCAGTTAATTTACATATTACTTTGTAGCTAACTAGCTAATAGCTATCAGTGCAATAACGGTGTGGCAGCTAGCTGTCACTTACCTATAATATAATTATTGCAGCTATTTGAACACATAGACATACCTAGCGTTGGTGCGTTGGTGGGGCAACTACGTGTGCAACTTCCTCTAACTTAACTGCAACAACGGTTGTAGCAGCTACTATACAGCTGCAACAACGGTTAAATTTTAATTTTTTTTAATTATCTCTTTACCTTATTCTTCTAGATGTTTCGTAACTTTTTTTCTTAAATTTTTTATATTTTTTTAACTACAACAGCTAGTTGGAAATTATTTTAAAATTTTATAATTTTTTAACTGCGACAGATTTGTTGCAGTTAAAAATTTTGATTTTTTAAATTTTTTTAACTGCAATAGCTTTGTTGTAGTTAATTTTGTTTAATTTAGTTTAATTTTTAAATTTTTTTTACCTTATTCTGGATGCTTTGTATCTTTTTTGGGAAACTCTCTCTTTTGGATGTCCCTTTTCGATTTTCCTCCGTGGCGACGACAGCCCTACACGTTTCATTATTTTTTTTAGGTCTATCGATGTGACATATAAGTCAACATGTAGGTGGCCTATGTTGTGGCGTTACCATCTTGGTGTAAATGAAGAGTGCATGACCATCTTGGTGCTGCATTGTTCACTTGCACCAAAATGGTCCAAGAGATTGTTTTAATATTATTTATGTATAAAAATATTTTCTTTAATAAAATATATTATAATATTAAATTTAGATTACAAATTTATATTATAATATTTTCTTTAAAATTTCTTTAATATAATATATAAGATTATTAAATTTAATATTTAAATTATTTAATATATTACTTAATAGTATAAGGAATATTATAATAAATATTATTATTATCACAGTAAAAAAATTATCAAATTAATAAGTATGATAAATAATAAATTAGAAGATGTTTTAAAGATTATTCTAAGAAATATTTCTTTTCGTGTAGGAAATGGTGTGTATTGATAGGAGTTGAAAAATTATTTGGTGCTGGAATGACATCAAATTGGAAACATAAGTTTTATCGTTGGAGATGCATGACCATCTCAAATCCAGATCACCATATTTGATGTTACTTTTATATCAAAATGTTGCAATTTCAGCATCAAACACTATCTCAGCTCCAACCCATCAAAATCAAACTTACTCAATTATTTTAAATTTAATCAACTTAATCATAATCAAACTTACTCAATTAATTTAATTAGGAACAAATGTAAATAATCAAAATCAAACTTACTCAATAAATAGAATCAAAATCAAACTTACTCAAATAATTTAATTAGAACCAAATCAACTTAATGAAAACCAAACTGAATCAACTATTAGAATCAAAATCAAACTTAATCAATTAATTTAATCAACTAAATCGAAATCATACGTAACCAATTAATTGAAATTTAATCAACTTAATAAAAAATAAACTTAAATCAATTAAATTTATGAGAACCAAATCAACTTAATCAAAATCATATTTACTCAATTATTGGAATCTAAATCAAACTTACTCAATTAATTTAATTAGAACTAAATCAATTTAATCAAAATGCAAACTCAATAAATTAAAATTTAAGCCACATAATCAAAATTAAACTTACTCAAATAATTTAATTAGAATCAAATCAACTTAATCAACATCAAACTGACTAAATGATTGGAATCAAAATCAAACTTAATCAACCGAATTGTATTAGAATGAAATCAACTTAATCAAAAAAAAACTAATCAATTTTTTAAATTTAATCAACTTAATCAAAATCAAACTTACTAAATTATTTTATTTTAATCTACTTAAATAAATTCAAATTTACTCAATTAATTTATTTGAATCAACTTAATTAAAATCAAACTTAATCAATTAATTTAAATTTAATCAACTTAATCATAATCAAACTTACTAAATAAAATTAATTAGAACCAAATCAACTTAATCAAAATAAAACTTACTTAAATAAAGGAATCAAAATCAAACTTACTCAATTAATATAATTAGAACCAAATCAACTTAATCAAAATAAATCAGACTCAAGTATTGGAATAAAAATTAAACTTTCTCAATTAATTTAATTAGAATCAAATCAATTTAATCAAAATCAAACTGACTCAATTATTGGAATTAAAATCAAACTTAATAAACTTAATTTAATTAGAATCAAATCAACTTAATCAAAATCAAACTCAGTCAATTATTGGCATCAAAATCAAACTTACTCAAATAATTTAATTAGAACCAAATCAACTTAATTAAAATCAAACTCACATAATTATTGGAATAAAAATCAAACTTACTCAATTAATTTAATTATAACCAAATCAACTTAATCAAAATCAAACTTAGTCAATTATTGGAATAAAAATCAAACTTACTCAATTAATTTAATTAGAACAAAATGAACTTAATCAAAATAAAAGTGACTCAATTATTGGAATCAATATTAAACTGACTCACTTAATTTAATTAGAACCAAATCAACTTAATCAAAATCAAATATAGTCAATTATTGAAATAAAAATCAAACTTACTCAAATAATTTAATTAGAACCAAATCAACTTAATCAAAATCAAACTTAGTCAATTATTAGAATAAAAATCAAACTTACTCAAATAATTTAATTAGAATCAAATCAACTTAATCAAAATCAAACTTAGTCAATTATTGGCATCAAAATCAAAATTACTCAATTAATTTAATTAGAACTAAATCAGCTTAATCAAAATAAAACTGACTCAATTATTGGAATCCATGTCAAACTGACTCACTTAATTTAATTAAAACCAAATCAACTTAATCAAAATCAAACTTAGTCAATTATTGGAATAAAAATCAAACTTACTCAAATAATTTAATTAGAACCAAATCAACTTAATCAAAATCAAACTTAGTCAATTATTGGCATCAAAATCAAACTTACTCAATTAATTTAATTAGAACCAAATCAACTTAATCAAAATCAAACTTAGTCAATTATTGGAATAAATTAGATAAACTATATCAATTATATCAACTCAAATATAAATCAGACTCATAATTTGGTCGAAACCCAAAATCAGATCAAAGCCTAACTCAATCAAATTGATCAAATTCAAATAAATTAGACCAACTCTAAATCAAAAACCAAAATCTGATCAAGAGCAAACTCAGATTCAAATCATGCTGATCATACTTAAATCTAAATCAAACTCAAATCAACTGGATGAACACAAAATTCGATCAAACTCAAAATTAGACTAGATCAAAACTAAATCCAAATTGGATCGATCAAACTCAATCAAACTCAATATGATTAAATCTAAATTAGATCAGAATAATTTTTTCAACCCAAATTAAAGCTGATCAAATCAAATCTAACTCAAATAGGATCCATGTGAGTAATAAGTATGGATAGTATTGTGATATGATAAGTCATCTTTTAGTCTTACCCACAGGCCACAGGGCCGAATAGATCTTGTCGTTGATGTGATAGGACATGAATAAACAATAATTCTTTTTCTTATAAAGAATGCATCTTCCCTGCCAGTTATTCTAGGTGGTGGTAAAGTTCCAATTATTGGTGTCAAAGTTCCAATGTCCTCACATGGATCCTCTTTGCCTTTCAACCATACAGTAGAGGTCGAGGATAGTTCTGCTTTGAGGTGGTAAATCAGTAAACCACAGGTGGTTAATAGCCATAAGTACAAATAGTCAAGACATGGGGGAGTTATATGCTCGGGTACACCGAGATTTGATCTCTCGACCTCATGTGCCATTATATGTGACAAAAAAAGGTGAATCGCTCGGCCCCAGCGCCCCCGCCGACCCATCCCAAAGCCAACATGGATGAGATAAACCACGAGTGGCTCATGTGCCATTATAATTCATTGTTAATGTTGTCCCTTTAGATACAATTTTGAATATTTATGTTCCATGATATTATCTTAACATGAATCTTGATTTTTAAATGGAATAGGGTGCTTGATGACATTTCAGATGCAGAGTTGCTATTGCAACAAACACATCAAACATGTCGACAGGGAAATATATGCTCTTCTCCGCAGAGTTGCTGCTGCAATATACACATCAAATGGGCAAAATATATATGTGCCTCGCAATAAATTGGCAATTCCTCATCTTGTGTTTTTTTTTTCAAAAAACACAGGATGATTGTCTCTCTCAAATATCTGACCAACCTGTGTGTGGGCTGAAGTACAACAACAGATGCACTTTATCCTAACCGTTGGTAAGATATTTGAGAGAGGTAATCATCTTGTGCGCACAAGACAGAAAGACAAGATGAATTCCTAAATATTCGACAAGTTAGTCAGATATTTAGGAGAGGTAACTGCCACACCAACATTGTTGCAGCTACTTGGAACTTAACTGCCACACCAACATTGTTGCAGCTACTTGGAAACGTAACTGCCACATAAACATTGTTGCAGCTACTTGGAAATTGTGCTGCCCCTTCGTTGAACCTGATACATGGTAACATGGACACAGATAACTAGAAATATTTAATGTTCCGTGTAAAGTTTACCTGACTTTATGAACAAGTTTGAACGTCATCGGGTTCTCTCGAGTTGTGTCTTACATCCTCGTGATGTGCATAGCATTTTTTAAATGTAATATTGCCCGTCCTTTCCACGATGGGACACAAATACAGCAAGGTCGAGACTCGGGACACGAACTACCTAGCTTCAGTAAGATATTAGCAGGTAGTAGTACTTGTAGCTACAACACGTTGTGGCAGTTAACTATAATTTAATTGATACATTATACCGTGTGTTTTTGCCTATAAAAAGGAGGGAGGCTCTTTATGATTGATGCCATCCAAAGATAGGTAGGTGGGTAACTATGCATTCGAGTTATTTTCCCTCTACAATCATTTTGTTACATTTTATTTCATCCATCCTCGACCGTCTCGGAAATGAATATCTTCTCTTCGAACAGCATAACTTGTTGCATTGCTTCATCTTCCTCTCTGTTGCCCTCAACGAACTTGAAGATGTAGCATCTTCCAGTCTTTGTGCCTATGTGTTTTTGAATGTTGTCGTCTCTTATGGTGATCGAAGTCTACATTTCTCCCATAAACTCATTTGTGAGAAGGGTAATATGAAAGGATGTTCTGCTCTTCCGCTTGGCTCATGTGCTTTTTCGGGAATAACTTGGGTCGTCCTTCCCTCGCTAGATGGTTGGCTTGTCTGCACCTTCGGTGGGAAAGGTTAAAGACAATTGTAGGGTTTGCTCCATGTTATCTAAGCTTACTATATTACAAAAGGGTGTATTTATAACTGTTGTAAGTCATATAGTTGAATTTTGAAGCGATGGTCCTCGATAAGTGTCTGACATCCTCGTGATGTTCATAGCATTTTGTAAATGTAATATTGTCCGTCATTGTTGCAGCTACTTTAACATCCACAACGTTGAACCTGATACATTGACACATTTAACTAAAATGAGGTAATGTTCTTTGAAAAGTTGGAATATTTATTTAAATATAAGGATATCTACCAAATCCACTGAAGATTCTCCATCCTAAAATTTGTTTATTCTCGGTTTCTTTGATCCATCCCTCTTTCTCTGACTTATTGTGTCACCATCACACCATGTCTCATCGTCCATCGGATGGACCACATTACCTCTTGTGCTTACGTGTTCAAGAAATAAAATACATTTATCATTGATTTCAATTTAACATTACGAATAGACAAGACTTCGATAGGTTCTTTATATATATAAAGCTATAGTTGGTTCAATGTTTAGTTTTCTTTATGTCCCCACTCCCCATTCATTAATTGGTCTATTTTGATGGCGGAATACATTGGAAGGATGAAAGTCAAAAAGTAGGCTTAAACATTGTATTAACAGTTGATGCAGCTATTTGTACATATAATGGTGGCTAATGATTTAATTCGCTCGCCCCCAACGGCTCCGCCGACCCGACCCCAGCCCAACACGGAGGTGCTAATTGGACATTTAAGCTGCCACAACGGGTTGCAATATGTTTAATACTTAGTTGCGACACCAAGTAGAATACTAGAATGGAGACAACTGATGGTTGTCTTGTGCTCCTAGGATTCTCCTTGGGTCCCATGTCCCCGGATTAAAATTTTCACGAAGAAAACTAATCCGGAAGGGATGAGTTTCCGAGACACAACCGTTTCGTTGTCGTGCTAACATCCTTGAGCGATCACTTGAACAAACTTGTTGTTCAAGTAACACAACTCGTTAGATTAGTTAGCCGCGGAATAGACAACGATAGATCGCCGGTATTGTGTTTATTATCGGGGTCCATGATATACATACAAAGAATAAGAAGCTTAACAAGAAACAAAAGCATAAACTTTATACCTCTTGGTCTTCTACCGTATGTCCTTTCCTCCTTGTGAACTTCGTGTGGGCGAAGACCTTCCACAAGTTGAAGCCTCCTAGATCAAAATAAGTTTCGGCCAGCAAGAAAACAAGAGGGAAAACCCTCTCTTCCTTGTCGTGCCGCCACCCAAAAGAGAGGAGGAGAAGATGAGGAAAACTTGAGAAACAAATCCTCTTCTTCCTTTTGTGCCGCCGGCCCTAAGGAGAAAAGATGGTTTTTTCTCCAACCAAAAGGTACCAAGGGAGAGCCCTAAACCTTTGGTTGCCGCCTACTCAAGGAGAGGAAGAGAATAGAAGCTCTTGGCCAAGAAAAAGGAAACCCTAAACTTGGGTTTCCGCCGGCCAAAGAGAGGAAGAAGAAGAAGGAGGGCCGCCGGCCCTAGGGAGGAAGGAGGGAGGAGAGGAAATAGGGTTTTGTGGTTTAACCTAAAACCCTAACTCTCTATCTTGGATGTGCCGCCCCCTCCCTCTCTCTTGGCTCCCTTTTATAGGCCCAAGGGAGAAAGATTCCAATCCTTTCCGTTCCTCTTTTTCCTCAAAAAATTACCAAACTTTTCGGTTCCTCTTTTTTCTCAAAAAATTACCAAACTTTTC
>JBAMIE010191224.1:0-12012 GCA_037177295.1 Kaempferia parviflora | reverse complement strand
TTATTTTTTATGAGCTTGAGCTTGTTTGAAGCTTGGCTTGAGCTTGGTTCGTTTAGATGTTATTGAGATCTCAATTCAAGCTTGGCTTGAGCTTGGTTCAAGCCTGATTTGTTTAGATGTTATCGAGCTTTCAATTCAAGCTTGTTTGATTGTTTGAAACTTTTGTTTATTTGATTGGTTATTGAGCTTGATAATTCAAACTTATTTATTTTATTTTATTTTTTTATTTATTTAGTACGTTGATAAGAATTTTATTAATAAAGATGGTTCACGAACGTTGTTCAAGAACATTAACGAGTTGAACACATATGTGTTCAAGTTTGCTTGTTTAGTTTAACGAGTTGTTCAATCTTGTTTATTTAATTGATCTTGTGTATATTAAACGAACATAAATAAGTTCTTACCAAGTCGAACACCAAGCTTGCTCACGAACGTTTGGTTCATTTACAGCCCTATAGAGCAGTATAGGTGCTTCTTCTTTCACTTCCTCAAACTAATCGGTGCCAACTGGCACCGACCCATACAGATACATTGATCAATAAAGGAACCACTACAAAAACCTCAGCTAAGAATGATTATAAACCTTCAATAGTGCTATTTGTTCTCCCAATGTCTTTTGTTCATTCTATAGTATGATATGATATGGCATACAATGATGCAAAGAAAATTGCAATGAAAAGTATTATTAAACTTCAAAATATTCGTGTGTTTATCATTGAACAATTATGAACCATACAAATTATTGGTAAATGGTATTACAAATTTACAATGACCAAAGTAGATAAAACCAGAAAAAACTTACAAAATTGTTACATTTGCAGGAGGGCGAAGAGTTTCTGAAATGTTCGTGAGATTATTAAACTGAAAATCCCTGCAAAATAAGACCGGAAGGATCAGCCAAAGATAAAAAAACGTTTAACCTATTATAGTAATCAAATCATTGTATTCCAAAAAAGAAACCTAGAACAGTTAACAAAGATAAACCACATCTTACAAAATTAGACTTCTATTTCCAGTAAGATTTATATTCTGCCAAATGGTGGATGGAACAGAACCGTTCAGAGAATTATTCTCAAGAAGCCTGCAAAATAAGATCAAGCAAATAATATAGTGTCTGCCAGCACACCACCACAATGGTAGCTTAAGCTTACTGTTAAGAACCATAAAGTGGTGAATATTGATGAATTAAAAATATACAACTAAGCTGAAATCATAGGAACAAAATTCACTAGCCAAAGTCTTTTTCACATGGAATAAAAATATAAAATCTCAATCTTACAGTCTTTGAAGATTAGGAAGACCTGAGAAGCTTGATGGAATTGATCCACTAAGATGATTGTATGACAGGTCACTGTATCAGAAACACAACAATATGACTGCGTCATAGACACTAAAGAGTTGAAAACAAACTAACTTCAATTGAACAAAATTGAGATCAATAATTAAACTAAGAATTCTCCATACATCGTGGTTATATTGTCAGAAAGTCTATTAGTTGGAATAGTTCCATTTAGGTTGTTCCAGCTAAGATCTCTGTGAAATAAACAGCACAAATTTGTATGATTTAATTAGCAAATAAATGTACAAAAAGCTTCTTAGAATTCAGAGATGACAATGTTTTCTGGCCATTAGCAAGTGACAAAGGCAGATATAAAAACTTACAGATAACCAAGTCTCGGTATTGTGCTGAAATCAGGTACAGGTCCTTGCAAGCTACAGTTCCTAAGACTCCTAATTTCCATTGTGAAATGAAACAAAGCTAAAATGTTAGATGAGGTGAAAATGTTAAATAGAAAATAAGTTATATTTCCAAATTTTTTGTTAACATTAATATACAAAAACAACTGGTGTGAGCTGTATGCCACTGTGCATCAAGAGTTTTTTCTGCAAGGACTAAAAAAAAGTGCAGTCTGGTGCACGGAGCTCCCGTCAATGCAGTGTCCTAGGGAAGGGTCTATTGCACGCAGTATTACCTGCTTTGCAAGAAGTTGTTTCAGAGACTCAAACCTGTGACCTCCAAGTCACACGGCAGCAACTCTACAGTTGCTCCCCTTCAATTTTTTCTATAAGGACTAAGGACTAAAAAATGATAATGGCAAGTTATATATCACAATCTCAACAAAAATGCCATAGAACTAAACAATAGGATGAAAACTAGACAGATCGACAGATCAGATCGACAGATCGACAGAGCGACAGATCAACAGACAGATAGGCAAATAGATTTGATAGCCAAATAGAGAGACAACACACTTGCTGATGAAAAATCAAGTTTAGCACATGTCTCTACAGATGTATTTGTCCTTGTAAAAGTTGAAAGCTTTGAAGTAAGTTATTCTAGTTAATGCAATCCACTATCAGCATAAATTTTTTATTTGTCACTTATATTATTGCAAGTAAACATAAAACAACTTCGACTTTCATAATAATGGGTATTTTATGTATCTAACATATTTAAAATATTTATAAAGATGAATTTGTGATAATTGATAACAATAGTAACCCAAACTTGAAAAGGCACCAAACTTTCCTTTTTCTCTTTTTGGCAAATTTTCACTGGAGTTCCACATACTTTCATCCATTTTCAACAAATCAAAGAAGTACCAACTGAAGTGCCCACATCCATCTCCAGCCTCCACCATATCAATGTAATCATCCTAATCGACTACCATGTTAGCAGTTCTGTTTATAATTTAGGCTAATGTGGATATGATATAGACGATAAGCTAGGAAACTAATACTCGCGGATGAGAAAATATAATGGATGCACTAAAATTGGAGTATAGTGATTTATTTGAAACCTAGCCATGATAGTTTAATTCGCACATGTATATTTACTCTCAGCATCAACTCCAACTGACCTTTTCTGTATGCATGAAGGTATTTTATGTACTAGCAAACTGTAAATGTATGAAGTATTAGTAAACTGAGTTAAATGGAAAAGATGTAAATAAATTACATAATATATGTTACAGTTTAATGGAAAATAAAAAATTGCCAAATTATAGTCGGACATATTTTGATGGTCCTTTGTTACTCCAATTAAGAGATTAGAAATTGGAGTAGCTTTTAAGTTTTTTAGTCACATCAGAAAAACTGCTAGCAGATGGGAATTGATTTTTACC
This sequence comes from Kaempferia parviflora, assembly GCA_037177295.1. Lineage (NCBI taxonomy): Eukaryota > Viridiplantae > Streptophyta > Magnoliopsida > Zingiberales > Zingiberaceae > Kaempferia > Kaempferia parviflora. Next base: position 8,887 of record JBAMIE010191224.1, on the reverse strand, counting down.
AAAAAGGGAAACATGCAACGAATGAAGCTCGCCAAACTGGAGTTAACATGACTGAGGATATAGATTTTCTATTTCCAATGTAAATGATTCCAAATGGACTCTCTTTGTGAAAAAAGATGATATGATAAACTTGAAGGTCTATTGAATGTCTGAAATGTGAGGCACACAGATAAACATAGAGCTTCTTCACATGTCAAAAGAAGATTTTCTGGTGATACTAGAGTCATTTTAATTTTTAGGGAGAAAAGAATATTTATGATTCACTTGAATTTCGCATAGAGAATTTCTCTTAAAAATGAACCTCGAAAAAACTACCTCGGAAATGTATGTTGGCATTCTTAGTTTCAGCTAGCAGGTTACAAGTTTCCCTTTTAGGCTCAGCCCCTTTATTTAAGAAGGCAACCAAGATTAGTAAACAAACAGGCTATAGCTTGTTTAGTTTAGGTCTAGTCAGGCAATTGGTTTCTTGAAATTATGGTTATGTAGGTAAGCTTTCAACTTCAGAAAGGTTAAAAACCCAAGCGAGCTTATTTGTAGAGTTTATAAGTTGTACCCAGCCTATGGTGCTTGATAGATTTCCAGAAATTTTCTTAATTTTTTAAGGATTGTGAAGAACAAAAGAAGAAATATATGTAAATTTACTACATCAAATACAAAAACTTCTAAATTTTTCAGGAGACTCTTAGAAATGTATCCCATGGCAAATTGATCATTTTCTAGAGCATCAACTTACTATCTCCTTTTGAAAAAAAAAAAAAGTAACAGATTCCATAACAAGCCCTGAAAAATAAAAATTTAAACAAAACAAAATGCTTCTTCAGGGACTTGTTAAATGATTCTCTCAACAGAAAAAAGAGCTTACCGAATTAAGGGCCAAATTCCTTCTCACAAAATAATGCAGATCGTTAAATAAAATCTTAAAAATGCTTTCAGACTTGCATTAAAAAGAAAGGGCAGAAAACACTTACAACTTTAAGAGCTTAGACATGTTGGCGTAAGAAGCTGGAATTGATGTCCCGTTGAAGTTATTATTATCCAGCTGACTGAGTCAAAAGAAAACAAATAAAGAGATTGCTTAAGAGATACTCAAATATTGTGTTATATAGTATTGAAAATAATAACGAAGAAAGGTGTAAAATGTAAATAAGCATGTTACTTGGTGTTGTTTGATACTAGTGAGCGAATTGATAGATAAAAAACTTGTAAAAGGTAACATACTGGCATATAGAAAGACTTATCAAATGGAATGCAATAAAGGCAAGTACAAGTTCTAAGAGTGTTCTCAAAATACTGTTTCCAGAAGGATTGATCTCTCTAAAGTATTTCATTGTACACATACTAGCACAGAAACTGAGAAAAATGAACAAAATCAACTAGCAGTGGATAAGAAAATACAGATCTACAGATAGAAAATACAAATCCAACTAGTGTGGATAATAGCTTATCAAATAGCGAAAAAATAATTCTCTATGATAATGTCATTAGATTTATTTCCTCAGGTGCCACATTTGGAAGGAACTTTTTCTGGGTTTGGGTTATATGATGTAATTATACTGTATAGTTAATTATATGTAATTAAATTGTGCAAAGAGACTAACCCTATTAACGGACTAGCTGAGAGCAGTACTACATTCTCATTTGACTTATCTTCTGCTTATACGTGGCTACCTACATATGTAAGTAAGATAAAGCTAGCAAAAAATAGAAAGAATTGTTGGCCCTTAGCTCAAAGATACACATCTTTCCAGTCTAGCTCAACGATCAGCTCTTTAGATGTTCAGTACTTTAGGAATGATCTCTCTTGTGAAAGAAGAATTAGTAGCATCTTATCAAACAGAATATTCAGCAGAAGCACTAGCATGTTTTCTCTTTTGAATTAGTGAATGATTCTTCAATTCATATTCCAGGATGGAGCCATATGACACAAGAGTCCACCTCTGGATTTGCTAATGCATCATGCTGAAGATAGTGCAAAACCTAATAAAGAAGTAAAATTCATCATGCAAGCTAAGTTCCATTCAGTTCTCACTCTTTCATGTCTACAGTTGGACGCTCACTAATAAAGAAGTAAAACACCTCTGGATTTGTTCTCACTCTTTCATGTCAGTAAAGTGACGTAAACGGGAATCCCTACGAAGTCAACAAGAAAGACAAAGCAACCACAAGCATTTCACGTTCTATGTGAAGAGGAAGTAAAGAGTAGCAATCTTCCTGAAGGTGAGAGATCGGGATTGATTGTCATAAATTGAAGATTGACATTTGTAATTATACTTCCATTGTAATTTGTAATCTTTCAAATTACATTTTTCTTTTCACAGACCAGGGAAAAGGGATGACAACTGGCAATAGCAATCACTACAAGAGAATTTTTCTAATTCAAGTCTAGGTGGTTTGCATGTACATTTTACTGAAACCCACTATACTTCCATCTGCTGAAGTACAACAAGATTCAGTTTGTGGAGTGCAATTGCATAGAGAGAAACATTAAGAAATGCCTAAAAAGCAAGAAAACTATGTCATTGTCCATTTAATGCAAGTGCAATACTACTTACAGGATAAGCAGATTAGGAAGCCTAGAAAACTCTGGAGGAAGATGTCCTGTGAGATTGTTGTTGTCCAGCAAACTGCAATAAACTTCATTAGTGATGAGATGGAACATAGAAAATTATGAAAAAGGCATACGCTCACGTAAATATGCCAAATTGGAAATTATTGTAAAAATTTAAACTAATAATAGACAACATTTTCTGGAACTTACAAATGTACGAGGTTTGGTAAAATTGCCAATTCTGCAGGAATTTGTCCACTTATTGAGTTGTTGTTCATATGGCTGAGGGAGATTAATCCGACATTAAGTGAAAGTACATTGCTAATGCAAATCAAACGGATAACATAATTACCAACTCACAAATGTTTGGTTTTATTCAAGTTTGCAAACGATCTTGGTATTTCTCCTGATATAAAATTCTGATCTATTTGTATCCTATCTAGGTTCGGCAGGTAACCAATCGTTCCAGGTAATGAACCAGATAATTTGTTACCATTCAAAAGCCTGCAGAAACAGAATAAATATGAAATAAGATATCTTTAAATATCATATTAAAAATGCCAGGCCAGGACAGGTAAGATAAAATTTGGTCATAATAAAGATTATAATGAGGCTCAAAGAGTATAAAAAAATTAAGAAAACCAAAAAAGTTACCTCACCTTGACATATATCCACAAATAAGTGACTTTAGTTGTTAATTATGCCAAGATCTCCGAAAATGCAAATTTTATTGAAAGACCGTCAGCTCAAGTCATTTTTACTTTATGTGAATGCATACACAATCAAGATAATGCCAATATAAAATCAGCATCAACTTTGAACTGGTCAGACTGCACTTCAGTAAAATTGTTTTTCAAAAAAAACAAAAGGTACAGCTATGTGAACACCACCTTCATCCAACACACAAATTGAGTCAATTACTGAAGTAAATCCAAAATAAGTAATCAGATTAAAACACAAACAAATGCAGTTACGCCCTATGTCTACTCCTTACTTTGGTAATTAAAATACTTCAGTAACTCTGATAGATATTCTCTACATATATCAATTAAATAACTAGAAAACTTCCCAATAGTATCGAATGTACATATATATCATGTAATTAAATTGAACCTATGAAAATGGGACTAAAAATATATACATCATCATCTGTAATCCCATGTATTAATAACAAGGAATGAGAAGTAATTCACACTGACCCAATGAAACAAGTTAAAAGAAAATTACAAAGATTAAATTAGAAATTCCTTGAAGCATCCTTTTGGAGAAGAAAACAAATTAGAACTCAGAAACATAACATAGTTATAATGTGTTTTGCTAGCTACTTGACTTACAGAAGTCTCAATGAAGTGATATTGCCAACTGCCGCAGGAATACTGCCACTTATGTTGTTCCACATAAAATCCCTATACAGATAAATAGAAGATTTAGCAAGCACCACACTGTACAGCTTTCTTCAAGATAAAAACATTTTGGCAATCCAGCATGAGTGCATGCAAATTATTCACCACATATTTGGAGGCTAGAAGAACAATAAATATCTCTTTCTTAACATATAAGTTTAGCGTTGACTCACAATATTTCCATATGTGACAGAGCTCCAAGCTCAGGAGATAAGGTTCCAGACAGATTCATTCTAAGAAGCTGCCTGTAAGAGAAACAATTCAGTTAGAAAAGGCAAGTGATCACCTTCAGGATATCAATCGCTTATTGTTAGGAATTAATAGTTATGTGATTATGAGTATGTAAACATTTGGCGTTGCGCCAATATTTAGTAAATATGTGTTACAAGTATGAGAGTAATAATTATAATACATTGTGTCTCTCTTAAATTGGTATTTAGGCAGCTACAATTAGTGTTAATTTCTTTCTCAATCCCCTTAAGAGAGACCACGAGATTGGTGTGACGGGGATGCCTTCCCTTCCCAATCAAACTTCACACTTCCCCCTTCACCATTCTTTTGTCATGTGTTTTATTCCAGAAACAAGCTTAGACACCGTGTTACAATTTATAGCTAATCACTTATGTCAAACACTTGAATTGGTGGAAAAGGGACCAATTTATATTCATAATTAGACCAATTCAATCCATGTTAAACTAATTGGTGTGGAGAATCCTAGCTTCAATAGAGATCAAGCCATTACACATTTTGGAAGATAGAAGGGCAAGCAAAAGGTACACTATTTAATACTTTTACTTGCTCCTCTCCTAGAAGCCCTTTTATGGCATGGCATCCTTCTCTCGACAATCACCATCGCCTGCCTCAAGGACATAGACATTGAAAAGTGCTACCTACATTATCACCCTTCCCCAGCCTTCATATTGCAATCAACAGACAGCAAAAGCCCTCTACATCAGCTTTTCATTGATGCACCTGGAACAAAGCCTAACACAATTGTCAGGTCATTCATGAGTGTCATGATCAATTAAACTTCGATATCAACCTACCCACCTGAACCACAGATTCACATGTCACCGACACTTCTCCCAATTGCATGAGTTTCTACAAGAGTTCAATGAATTTGGATAATTCAAATAGATTTTTTTTAAAAAGGTTGGATCATTCTAAATAAATTAGGTTTTGAGCCAACACAAGTCCAAGTGGGGCTTTTGTCCAACAAACGTTGATTAAAATTGTTGAAGCTAAGAGGCTCCACACTCATTACTCTCACATAGATAAGTGTGGTAGTCAATTAGATTGATCTCTTTCTTGACACTTAGAGCTTTTTGGGTAAATGCTTAGCCAATTAACCTTATCAGAACAAAGAGGTCTAGAGTATGGATCCTAAAGCTTGAGCTTTTAGGGTAAGGGGCAAGTCAATCACCTTTGACAATGATAAAGGAAATCTGGGGTTCAAATCCTACATGTGTCAAATAGAATGAAAAAAAAAGGTGTGTATCTCTAAGTCATGAGGCATGTGTCAAACTAATGACTTGTTTACTCCGAAGGATGGATCGCAACAAATTGCATGGACTAAACACGAACTTGCCCAAGCCGCCGCAAGCTCATGGCTAAACTGTCATGAGCTATGGCCAAGCTGCCAAAAGGTCCCCCCTTGTTTCCCTTTCTTTCCTTTTCATTTTCCTTCTCTGCGAGTTTCCCTTTTTCTCAATCTTTCCTTTATTTTCCATGGTAGATTTTTTCCCCTACGGGTGATCAATCCATATTCTATTAATCCTCCGGTGTAAACAAACCCTAAGAGGCTCCACGCCCATTGACCATTGATCACACCTAAGAGCTCGAGCTTTTAGCATAAGTGGTTAGACACCCTCTTGTTTCCCTTTTTTTCCTTTACCTTCTCCGCGAGTTTCCCTTTTTCCTCGGTCTTTCCTTTCTTTTCCACAGTAGATTTTTTTCCCTATGGGTAATCAATTCATCTTCTATTCATCCTCCAGCGTAAATAGACAGACTCCACGACTATTGACATTGTATCTTGCATAAACAAGTGTAATGGCCCATTAGACAAAATTGGTTGCTTATCTTATAGCTCGAGTTTTTAGTATAAGTGGTTGGCCAATCAAAGCACTTCATCGTCTTCTCTCTGCTCTCTTGACCTAAAGTTGCAATGATGCAAGATTTTCTAATTCACAATTCAATTTATTGTGCATATGATCTAAGATAAGCAATCTTTCTCTCTTCCAATATCTCTTATCTTAGAGTCCGTGTCAAACTTTTACTCCATTTTTGTTAACATCTTCTTCCTTTCTTGGAGCAAATGATCAAAGAACTTAATATAGTAAAAATTGAGACCTAATTTAGTTTTGTCTATAAATAGTTCTACCAATTTCAATATAGTTTTACAAGATATGTTAGGTTCATTTCTTCTTCTTGAGTAGATGCCAAAACATCCCTCAATCTAACGCATGATATCTTCTCCTTCTCTGTAGCGTAATTTTAGATATTGAATCTCTCTTCTAATTAATGCATGTCAAAATGTGAATATTGGAATCCAATTCTATCCATTTTCTCAATTTGTCCAGTTTGAAAGAGAATTAAGGATGAAGATATTAATCAAGAAGAATGTCATCCTTTGAAGAACAAACCAACTTGAATCTTCATCAAATGTAGTTGTCTATTCTTTTGAAGATCGATCCAGAAGAGGTATCATTACCAAGGTCTCTCAAGTTACAATTTGTCTTCATTTTTATTGAATGCGTTATCAGTTTTACATTTTGTTTTTCTGTTTATGGCCTTTTCTAGTATGTGTAACAAATTGGAAATAATTTGTGCTCCAAGCCAAGAGGGGATATTAGAGTTAGATATATGAATGATAGTAACTTAGTATATACAGATTTTTACTCTCACAATAGATATTTAGCCAGTAAGAATTATGTTCACAGCAATATATGACTAGTGTTATAATGGTTCTTTCAATACAGTACAGTTACATCCATGTTAACTCAGACTACCGAAAATGTCATTAACTATAATTGTCTAAAAAGGAAGGATTTTAACAAAGAGAAAAACTGCAATCATACAGTTCTAGGACGTGTAGATATCCATCATCTAATGTAGAATTATGACATATGACCCCTGTCCAATTTGATATGCATGGATCTCCATCATTCCAATTGTCAAGGTGTCCCAGAGGATCGATCAAATTGCTCTTGATAGCTCCCAAAGCCCTAACTGTGGATAAAAATAAATAAGAAAAAAAAATATGAAAATCATATAAGGACTGGAGAATAATTTCATTGCCAAGAACAAATAACACATCATAGAATGGAGCATCTTAAGCGGAAGAACAAAAGCTAATTATAACCAGAATTGATTTGATTGTTAGTCCAGTTTCTCTCTTGCGTTCATCAGTAGGGAATACTTTCAGGTTAAACGAAAAAATGTATCCACTATAGTATCTTACACAGCAGTTCTCCATATTCATATTATGGTATTACAAGCTAAAATCACTGAGGTACCGAAATAGACTCTATTTACTTAAGAAAATGAGGGTAAAGATGCAGAAAGCCAAGAGATGGATTTACCTTCTGATGGATCTGTAACATTTGTTGTCTGTGCTTCTGCATACCGCATGTACTTAAAATACAGAGTACACAATATAATCCCGTAAACGAGAAGTTTAGCTGACATCTCAATGGCAATTCTTTATAGAATCTTCAAATTCCCAAGACGTCAGTTATTTTTTGCTAATCTCGCACCAAAAGGGCATCGTATATAATTCTAGCAGATAACAAGCAGTTGTTATTTGCATACTCAAGTCAGTAAGAAACAATATTCAGACCAAGAAAACGATAAAAACTTTATTATCATAAAAAAAATAATTATTATTTTACATTAGTTTGCTGCTTGCATAAGAAAAGCTGTTGTGCCTCAGATTCTGAACATAGAATTTAAGATTGGTTAAAGCAATGAAAAAACTATGATGAATTTTAGCATCACGAACAACGTGTAAATAGATTATATTCACAATCCACCCCAAATAGACTGAGTATCAAGAATCACTTGATGTTTGATTGGTTCACACCTTAAACTACGATCACTTGACCAATCATAACAGAAAAAGAAAATTATATGAAAATTAAAAAAAAAACATGAAGAGCTGAGAAATCATGGTTAGTGGTCTCTCCTAATGCAAATCGTGTCGTGAGAGATAGAGAGAAGCCTATAAGCGCTCAAAAAACCACAGATTCAAAAAAAAATCAACTGCGATACATTACAACAATGATGGTTAAACCTGCATACGTACAAAGAAAAAAAGAGAGATCAACCAAACAAAAAAAGGAAACTCGAGAACACGCAGTCAGAACAACCTTGGACGTGTTATAACAGACCACTGTTTCCCTAGTAACATCTCAAAGCCGAGAAGGAAGAAACGAACAAGAGATGGCTCAAAAATTACCAAACCGCACCACAAATAGGAAGAGAAACGGAGATCGCGCGGGGGCGAAAGCAGTAGGAAAGAAGGCGGAGAGTGTGCGCGATACGGAGTCCGACCAGATCGAAGAGGGCAGCGAGGAAGTGGTTGTGCGGCAACATCTTCCTTCCTCCATCGTATTAAAGTTCTTCCTATCACAACGCCGCTCGCTATCGATCGAGAGATCGAGGTTGACTTCGCTGGCTAAGAGGGGTGAAAAGTGTGGGAAAGAAGATACCGATTACCGTCACCGAAGATGGTGGCAGCGAAAACAAATAAAATAAATCCAGTGGCTTTTTAATAAATAAATACATAAATAAACAGTTATTCAGATTGCGAAATTACCAAAAAGGGTTCGGCCGTCGTGTAATCCTGATCGTCCAGGGAACAGGTGGCCAGGTGGGTATGATAATTAAGAGCAAGTTTGAATTAATATAGGAATTAAACATTACGAGTATTAATTGT
>JBAMIE010191208.1:0-12014 GCA_037177295.1 Kaempferia parviflora | reverse complement strand
CAAGATCACACTTGGACTTCTTGTATCTTGTACACTCACAAGCATACATCAAATACAATAATAAACCTAACTTAAACATTTGCCCAAACATCAAAACCTATGGCACCTAGATTGTTCCAACATGCTCCACGATAGAACGAGATCCAGCAGTATGTTTTGTGGATCCAGTGCTCAGTCCAATAGGCTTTGAATTGTGATTGTCTCCAGCAATTGTTGAATTGACTTGTCAATGTTGGACAACCCAAATGACTTTCCAAGACTTCCAAACTGTATCAGGGACCTTCGATGGCTTGGTGTTCCTCTACCTCCACTTGTACAACATTTCCCTATACAGTTTAGAGCAGTAGATGTTCCAAATTTTTTTGAACTCTACCTCGTGGCCTTCCTTCCAAACATAACTCTTCTGCAATAGTAGATTTTCAGAATTAGTATCATGTTAATTTTTAACTATAAAATACTTTTTATATTCAAAATACTTATAAAAAATTCACCGTAATAAAGTTCTTCATGTCATGGTCTACGTTTTGCCATGTAGTGCCAATTGGGACAATCATTCTCTAAACCTTTTGGATATGTAGGTTGCTATCCGGTGGCTAATTGGGATGATATTTTTATTCGCTTCTTGGTTTATGCTTGTCATCCTTATCGATCCCCATGAGATCTTTGAAATTCAAAATACATGGTTAGATTAGTCAAAACATAACTATCAGTATCATGTTAATTTTTAACTACAAAATACTTTTTTATATTCAAAATACTTATAAAAAAATTACCGTAATAAAGTTCTTCATGTCATGGTCTACGTTTCGCCATGTAGTGCCAACTGGGACAATCATTCTCTAAACCTTTTGGATATGTAGATTGCTATCCGGTGGCTAATTGGGATGATATTTTTATTCGATTCTTGGTTTGTGCTTGTCATCCTTATCGATCCCCATGAGATCTTCAAAATTCAAAATACATGGTTAGATTAGTCAAAACATAACTATCAGAAAAATATAACTCATTAGTCAAATGTCACCTTGCTATATCTTTATCTATATCTAAATTAATAATTTATGCCCTTGGTCATAATCTTATAATAAGTTTAGTTTCTGGGTTCACCCGTTACGAGTGTTTCCTAATTTATCCTAGTGATCAATGGAAAACTTTCGTAGGACCAGACCGACGATCCAATAGTTAGTCAATGAGGCTAATTGAGTTTATCATTTTATTTATTTTATAATAAGATTAGGCTTAAAATTTCATTTTCCCGCATATCATTTACATAACTAGAAATATTAAACTTGCAAGGGCGAAAGCGAAATTAATCCATCAACTTAATTAATTTCATGTTGACTTGGCATTAATTGACATGGGCCATTGGTTGAAGACTCAACCTATCTTTTCCATGCATTAATGCACATTACAAAATAATATTATATTATCCTTAAAAATTATTAAAATTAATTCTTTGACCAATCTAATACTAATTTTAAAACCTTAATTTTTGGCTTATAATTTTTGAAGGGACCTACTTCACATGATCTCATGGCCCTATAATTAAGTGCATGTAGAAATAAGGCCATTTACTCGCTTAGAAAACAATTAAAATGTTCATAGTCTTCCGTTTCCAAATTCGCTAGGCAACATCCTCTTAAACGTATGTGTGCCTGAAATTTTATTTAATTTATTATAGTATAATAAGAAAATTATTACCATGTGATTTGATAGTTATGAATTTAAGTCGGGAAAATATTCTTTTATAATACATGATAAGATAGATCCTTCTTTAGGATTTTGTATTGATATAAATTTTATGTCAGACTTGTTGGGCTGGTGCAACCAGTTGTTAGGTGGTCGATTAATTTACAATCAACACTATATATAATTCAGACGGATTAAAGCTAAATCAAATATAATTTAAATTAATAAAACTAAAATAAGAATAGGAGACACAAAAGGATTTACTTGGATCACAATTAGATGATCGCTACTCCAAGGCAATTGAAGCTCTATTAGAAATCTCCTCCGTCGGAGGTGGAGAAGCCTTGTACATGTCGTTGAAGCTTGGAAATTAACTTGAAAACTCGAATAACAGAAAGGTTACAATGTTTGGAATGAATAAAACAAGAAGATCAGAGCTCTATTTATAGCTCTGACAAATTTTATCTTCGAGCTATCCAAGACGTTCGGACCAGTTCGGGTGCCCCAGGTGGTAAACCTTTATCCCCTCGAGAACGGCTGGTCGGCAAGGTTCGGATAAGGGTTTATCCACTCCTAGGCGTCTGGACCGGTCCGGGCCCTCGGACTGTAAGGCGCCTGACACAACGCTCGTCTAGCCCCTGAGGGGTCCGGGTGTCCCGGACCAATCAACCTTGTGTTGACTGGTCCGACTCTGTCCAGCTGCTCCCACTGTCGTTTCAGTCGCTTAGGTGATTTCAGACATCCGAAATATGGCTCACCAAACTTAGCTTTCGTCCTTCCTTGAGCGTCCTTCCTTTCCATCTTCTCGTTCCTAGTACCACCGCGCGCATCCTTCTCGTCTGCCGGTGTACTCTTCCGTAGCTTCACGTCCCTCGGATGCGTCGAGCCCGTTGACTCTCTCCCGCACCATCCTTCTCGTCCGTTGCATCTTACGCTCGACTTCTTGTGTTTCTAAGCTCCTGCACACTTAGACACAAGATTAGAAACACACATGACTTAACCTAATTTTGTTGGTCACATCAAAACTAATCTGGGGATCAAATTGAGATCAGTTAATTTAGAAGCACTCATCTAAAGATTTAGAGTTATGTAGTTACATTCTGATGCCGGCATATAGACGTCTTCCCATCAAGTACAAGAAAGACTATTTGGAGGACAAGTAATGTACTTTTGTAAGTAAAAATGATGAAGGCACGAGAATACCTATTCTTTAATGCCCCCTCCCTCCTCAACGCAGTTGTAGCCTTATGGAGGAGGATCAAAGATTGACTATATATGTAGCAGAAGATTGTTGGAACCCTTGACGCTGATTAGAGGGGGGTAAATAGTCGATCATCCATGATTACTTTCTACACTTGTTAGTGCACAGCGGAATATCAAAATACAACTATAGAAGTTAAACCTAACCCTAAAGAAAAGAAATTCAAACAATAATAATACGCCGATTTAACGTAGTTCGGAGATCACTTACTCCTACTCCACGGCTGTTGTAAGGTGGACGTTCCCGATCCGTCGGTGGATGATTCCCTGGAAAATCTCTTGCTAGTTCTCGTAGCTCCTTGTGGGTGGATAAACCTCGCCATAACACCTTGACCACGTGCTTGAGCTTAGAAGACTATTAATAGACTTAACCAAGCATATTTCGTCAACCTTGCTCAAGATTTTCGAGCTCTCTTAAATAGAGCTCGGGTAGAAACACCTCGCCACCAGTCGACTGATAAGTATATCAGTCGACTGATCACTCGTGGAAATATAACTATTACACTCCAACGACTCATTACCAGTCGACTCATCAGTCAACTACCCTTCATAGGCTAAGCGAACAGAAATATTCTGTTCACTCATAGTCGACTGTACAGTCGACTGCTACAGCGACCTATAGTTTTCTTCCCGAGTACATTTCTCACACTCAGTCTCACTCGATCAACCTAGACCTAGTCTTATAGCCTCCTCCATTAAGTCCCTCAGATGTCCACATCCTTCACGCTTTGCCTTCAAGAGCTTCCTTCAGCCTTGTTCCTCTGTTATCGAGTCTTTCTTTGTTTGTCAAGTCACACTTGGGTTTACTCGCCAAGGCTCCCCCTTGCACTTACATCACCAAGTATCTACTTGGACTTTCGTCCTTTACCAAGATCGTACTTGGACTTTCCTTGTTGTACCTATCCTGCACATTCACAATACATATCAAATACAATAATAAATCTAACTTAAGTCTTTACTTAAATATCAAAACCTAAGATACCTAAATTGCTCCAATAAAATATCTATTTATAGAAGAGCGCGTTACGAGTATTTGGGCGTTGTTTCCATGATGGACGTTTATTTACTAAGATTGGGCGCATTGCTATGTCTGATTTGATTTATCTTGTATAGAGATATAGAAATAGTTATTTTTATAATGAAGATAAGTTAGATAGTGAATCATCTACCGAGTGTATTTTGATCTGATGATTTGTTTTTACTTTTGCCTTGTAAAATACAAGAGGTTTCCTACCATCTTAATTAAATCTCAATATTTTTTTCACAGAAAGCATTTTGTTAATGAATTAATAAGTTAAAAGTGTGCGCTTGGTATATATTTGATAATTAAAATGATAATAGATTTGATTGAGGAAGAAATATATTTAGCGATAATTTAGGGGATGTTGATTATAAAATTAGAGATATGAAACTTAACTTTAGAATCTGATTCCTGTTACCTATTATCAAAAATGAGAATGAAATATATTTCATTTTCATTCTAATATTCTAAATCTACTTAGCAAGCGCCCCTAAAATGTTTCCTAAATAATTACAAAACGAGAATAATAATAATAATAATATGACCTGAGAGAGGAACTGAACAGGGAATGCCATTCTGTTTATTCGTCTCTCATAATCAGTGAGCTCCTGTCAATTGCCGACATGCATTTAAAACAATAATTCACTTTTCAAATATTAATTAATTCTTTAAAACTATTTATTAATGTTTAGAAATTTTAATTATTGCGATCGTACAAAGGAGGTTCCAACTAGACGTAGAAAAAGAAAAAAAAATAAAAAAAAAAACCATTTGATTGAAAGAGAAATGAATAATCTTTACTCAGTCGGAGAAATAAAATAGGACTATTATTTATTTGATGGATTCATATTTCAGTGGAAAGAATATCAGAGAATAAATTATTTATAAAGAAAAATAATGTCGGAGAAAAAATTAGAGTCGTGTGTCAGTGCATGTCTAAAGCCGTGAGCATAGAGTTTAGTTTTGAGATCCATACATTTTATTTTTTTTATTTTTTTATAATTAAAAAAAATATATGCCCTTTCCTTAGTCAGGCCCTGAGGCACCTCCTTGACCTTATGGAAGGTATGACTTTACTTCGAACCAATGTAATATAATCATAAAACCATAACTAGTTAGGGTCAGTCTACTTTTGGACTCATATACGATGGTAGTAAAAAGGTGATTCGTTCGCCTCCAATATTTCTGTCAGCTCGTGTCAAAACAGAATAGGTAAATCATAGATGACTACTAGTCTGAGATAGTTAAATAGTATAGAGATAGTTAAATAGTATATAGATACCATACTACTAGTCAAAATTTAACTTATACATTGTCTCGTATGTGCGGTGGCACGATGGTTAAAATATGAGAAGTTGTCACATGAGGTATTAAAGTTGAAACTCAATCCGTCTAAATATATATTTCCCTCGTATTTTAATCATTTGCACTGATAACTAATAATCATTCCAAGTAAATAAATTATCATTTGCTAACTTCTAAATCTGACGATGGCAACATCTAGACCGTATGGGTGTTGAACGGAGACGGAGACGGACCGTATGGGTGCAGTTGATTGACGTCTACAAATAGAGCACGGTAAGTTCAATTCAACAGTCTTTTCGTACAATCAACTATCCACGTATCAATCTTTGAATATTGCTCTTTCATAAGCCCAGTCACAATTAATTGTCCATGCGTGGAAGTTTCATCTTGGAAACTTGGCTCTCTTCGTATCAAAGGTCACAACCTCATTTAACACACTACACACCCATCGACAGACAAACTAATAAATTCCGACCGTGCCATCAGACACGGACCGAAATACTTCCTAAACTTAATAAATACACATACTTATATGAAAAAAAAAAAAACTTAAGATGTACATATATATATTTATATATTTTAGGTATTTAAATTTTTAAAATGATCAATCCAACGTCAATAAATAATTCAAACTATATAATATGTTCCGAGTGAAATTCAAACTTAAGAAGTCTATTTCATCACTTACTGTGGTCAGTTTTTTTTTTTTTTTTTAATTTATTGAGATGAACTACTGAGATCTACCCCCTCACATATCACATTGCCATCAGTACTGCTGCAGTTTGCCAAACTGCACTAGAGTCAACTGCAAAACCAAACCAACAATAATATTCCCCTATTTACTGTCTTTAATCTTCATTCTTTTAATAATAATAATAATAATAATAATAATAATAATAATAATAATAATAATAATAATACTCCATTAATAATTTTTTACTTCTTTTTCAAATTAATACAATTAATAGTCAATTATTACACCTCTCACTGAAGTGTCATTTTCTTCCTTAAAAATATTAAAATCTACATTAATTATTCCTCCTTCTCCACCTCCTCCTCTTATATATTTTGTCCTCTTCTTCCCCCTCTCCTTTTCTTTACCTTCTTCCTCCTCAACCAACCACATCATTTCCTCCTCCTCCTCCTCACTCCGATTAATTCTCCACCACCACATCGCAAATCCTAAAACCCCAAATTCAAGACCTAAAAGACAGAGGAAACAGAGGTTTGAGATCCGTCATCGGCGACGACGACTGCAAAATGGAGCTTTTCCCTGACTTATCTCTCCAAATCAGTCCTCCAAGCTCCACCTCTCTACCTTCAACTCGGAAGAACCCTAATCTCGTCGATCAGAGCTTTGAGCTAGAGTTTTGGAGAAGGCCACTACCCACCGCCGCCACCGACCACCGAGATGCGACTATCGATTTAGATCTCTCCTCTCCAAGCTCGAATAGTACTACTAGTGG
Source organism: Kaempferia parviflora (assembly GCA_037177295.1). Taxonomy (NCBI): domain Eukaryota; kingdom Viridiplantae; phylum Streptophyta; class Magnoliopsida; order Zingiberales; family Zingiberaceae; genus Kaempferia; species Kaempferia parviflora. The sequence goes on along the minus strand of JBAMIE010191208.1, from coordinate 5,276 downwards.
TAATTGCAAGCACCACAATCTCCACCTTCACCCCTATTCTCACCTATTTCCCCACCGACGAGGAGGAGGAGTAGACGGTGGCGGAGGCGGTGGTGGTGAAGGAGGAGGTTATGAAGATAGTAAGCCCATAAAGGGGATCCCTATCTACCACAACCCTCCACCTTCCTTTTCTCTCCTGGCGCTCCAACGCCGACCATTGTGCAAGGCCTCGTCCTCCAACAACTTTGCCTTCCCCTTCGCCGCCTCGCAATTAGGGTTCGCCTCGAGATCATCGGCGATGAGAATGCCCCTCATGATTACCAGGCGAGGCGGCGCTAGGGCACCGAGGATGCGTTGGACGACGACACTCCACGCCCGGTTCGCGCACGCGGTCGAGTTGTTGGGAGGCCACGAGAGTACGTACGATTATCTATTTATACTTGTATAAAATACTAGTATTTCTACTAATATATTGTATTCGATTATTATTAAATCATTATAAAAATATTAATAAATTTCTTTTTGCATGAAAAATAATTATAATAATAATATATACAGGAGCGACGCCGAAGTCAGTGTTGGAGCTCATGGATGTGAAGGATCTCACCCTGGCTCATGTCAAATCTCACTTGCAGGTAATTAAACATTAATTAATAGTTATTTATCATGCATGTTTATAGAAATTAATTAATTAATTAATTAATTAATCATGCATATCTGTAAATTTGTAGATGTATCGAACTGTGAAGAACACTGACACACCGGTAGTTTCTTCAGGTACTTTAATATTAATGTAAAAAAAATAAATTAAATTATATATAATTTCTGTTTTTTTTCTCTCTCTCGGAATGTTATATATCCATATTGTCTTCTTTGTTTTTTTTAAATTAATTCTTTTGTTTGATTTTATTTTTTGTTGTATAAATTAATTGTAGGGCAATCTGATGGTTTTGAGAACGGGTCGAATGGAGAAATATGCGATGACAATTTGCCGGAAATTAATCCAAGTACGGGAAGCGTAAGAGCACATCATGGAGCCACTCATAATGACTTTTGGAGCAATAATTCATCGAGGTGATATATTTCTTATTGATTTCTTATTATTATTTTTATTTCATTTAGAATAAGAAAAATGCATGTCAAAAGTCCTGCGATACTGTGTCATAGGATTGACATGCATGTACTTAACTTTATCTGGGATAAGAGGATCCCATGCTTTGATATCCGTGCAAGATATATATACACGGTGGGTAGCTTACACAAGTCTGAGCGCCCCAACCAGAGCCTTGATGTGATCTGGATGCCTGGACTGAGCTGCCTACTTATGACCGTGTATGGTAGATGTGAAAACTAAAATTATTATATATATAATTAAAATTTGTTTAATTGAGAAGTAGATTATTTCTAAATTAAAAAAAATATCTATGAAGATGAAATATAATAATGATTACGTAATGCATGTGACATATATGTGTATATATTTATATATGAATGTGAGCCTTAAATTGTAGATTCAGATTTACTCAATAATCCAATAAATATTTAGTCAAATAAATCCAAATTAATGACTTGGTTATATATATATATTGCTCCTTTAAATACTTTACCGTGGGGCAACTTGAGTATATATTGGACGCGCACAACAAATTATAAGTAATTTATTTTCATCCTTATAAATTAATTATTTAAATATGAAAAAATAGAAAAAAAGAATTTGTGTTGTCAATGGCTTCTCAATGAAGCCGTGGAGTGCACAATGATGAGGGTGGGAATTGCCTTTCCATGACATGCTATCTCTTTAGCCCTTTAGCTTTCCATCATGGCTCTTCATAATTAACTAAATATCATATATTTAATTGTGAATCACTCACATGATTCATTTCAATGGTTCAAAAACCCTAAAAAGAACCAAAAGTGAGAAAGGTGTATCAATCTTATGCTAGCTTTTGGGGTGCTAATGCACATGTATTAGATGGATTTAACCTCCCTTAATGAAGAGGTAATATAATCTATGTTTTGTTCTATTGGTTTAGAATTATTTGTATGATTGGGTTTAGTGGTACAAAACTAAAATTTTATGTGATGAACTTCTTTGTAGTAGGGGAGGCTCCTCCACTGGCTTTCCTAGTGATTCCACCACAACAAGTATGAAGTCATTTAAGGTAACAAATAAGTATATTTTTCTCTTAAAAATTGATTATTGAACACTTTAAGTTAATTGATTTAGTTATATGTTACAAAGTTTCCTTTATAAATTTTGTATAGAAGGACGTGCAATCGAAAAGCTTGGAAATGTGTTCGGATTTGAACTCGTCATGTGTGTCAGAGACATTGAGCTCGAGCCAACCTAATCTCGAGTTCTCTTTAAGGGGGCCTCAATGACCTATTTAAAAGTGCAAAAAGGAGTATTGCTCATGGCTAAATAAAGAGTTCAAAAGAAAGAGAGACAAGGAGACAATCGAACCAAAAGGCAAAGAGGAGGGAAAAAAAGAAAGAGAGATTGTTTCTCTATGTACTATATATTTCAAATTAAACCGAAACATTTTATCATTAACCCTCAATATTATGCTACATGTGTGTCTTGTGAGGAAAGGGACGATAAAGTTAAGCTTTCATGAATGTCTTGTTATGCTTTTCTCCTCCTTTATATTCTCCCAAGAAATTAAAGGAAAAGAGAGACATGAGATACACATCTACAAATCTAAAATTGAAAGATGTATTCTATCTATAGATCAACAACATCATCTAAATAAGAAAGTCTCTCTTCTCAAATGCATTTCCTTTTGTCATAGGAATCATATTCTTAATTAATCCAAGTACTCTTAGTGCATGCATGCATTTCCTTAATATAATTCTGTCCCTTAAGTTTAATTATGACTTGGAAGATGCACAAGGCATGTTGATTAGTTGCTTTTAATCAGCAAGATTGAAAACAAGAACAAATGGCATGATCTGGTACAAAAAGGAGATTATGGCACAGCACAACCTGCTTTCTTCATGTGCTTGTGCCCCCTCATTTGCATGTATACATGTCAGAAACTTTAACGAGCCATCGCTGCCTTTTGATTGCTTTGTCCATAATTCACTGCTTTTGTTTCATAGGACACTGCTCCTGCTTCTTCCCCCACTTCCCTACCCCATGCCAAGAGCTGTCTCTCTCTATATTTTCACTCAACTAATTCTGAAGGTAAACCACTTTACTCTCTAGTTTGCTTACCAAGTAAATTCGAAGCATTATTATTCCTCTGAGTCTTTACTACTGTTCCACATCTATCTGGACAAAATTGTCTCTGTATTAAATTAGATGTAAACTGTTCTATCAATAATATTATTATATGGATTTAATTTCTTTTACATGTTGGTATAAAATCCTCCATAATTAAGTTATGCATTGATTAAATTTTGATGGTACTGTTCAACATTCTTCTATATATTTGCACTGAAAATAAATGGTGAGAAAACCAAAACTAAAACTAATTAAGCAACTTAATTATTGATTCAAACAAAAGTAAAAAAAAAAAGAAGAATAAAATTAAAGCAGGTAAAGGCATAACTGAAAGCATAAAGTTTCATTGATGAGATCAATTAAATGAAAAAAAAGAATCCTTTCTTGCCTTTCATGGATGAGACCAATATTTACTACACCTTTTAACACACTCTTTAGTTTCTCACATTTATTTCTTTATTCTGACAGCACTAAAGTACATTTAACCCTTTTTTTGGTCTTTTGTTATAATTAACTTGCAAGCTATAATTAGTACAAAGTATATACATGTGACATTTATCTCACAAACTTTTAATTATCTCCCCCTTTTTCTTCGCTGGCAGCAGTATTTTTCAGCAGCTAAAGACAGAGAGTTACGTTGCAGCAGCAACGTTAAGGTCTGCTCTCTGCTTCTCTCTCTCTCTTCTCTTTAGCTCTGCACAGCGAGGTGACCCATCCATCTCCTTGATGTGCACATGTCTTTTCATTTTATTACTTTCTTGACATTTTTGTGTTACTACTCACGACTTGACTGAGAAAATTTATTTGTCAACCTTAAGATCTAGGTAAGTGTTTGGTCAGCATTAAGTAGGGTTGGTCGGTCTCTTTGTCAAAGTGGTGATACTTTTGGCGTCTGATCGAGTAGGTCAAAGTGCTCAGTTATCAAGTGAATGCAAATCTAGGCACCTGCATGGGTTTGGCAGGACAGTGAGGTCTGAGTGATCGAAGAGACTTTCACCACAATATATCAACTCACTCATATTCTAATTAAGTGATGTTTAGAAAGGCCATAAACTTCTCTTTTTCAATGTTATAGTTAAATTAAAGACACTACTGGGCAACAAATAAACAGAGAGGAAAGCGACGTAGCGGGGAGGAACAGCACAAAGAAGGGTACAGAAGGGTCCCCTTTCTGGTCCAGTAGCACACCGCGAGGACCAATGGAAGGGCAGTAATGAATGGAAAGCAGCCAAAGCAGTGACGCAGGGATCGAGGTGGTCATGGAAAATCATATTGCACTCCATTCTTTATGATTGGAAGGATGGCAGAGCAAGAGCTGCCCGGGCACGCCGTCCCACGTAAACCCCCTGCATGCATGCATGCATGCAGCAGTGCCACAGTGAACAGTGTACAAGAAAAGAAGAGAGGTGAAAGATAACCAAACGTTGCGACGTTGCCTTGAATACCGGGGGACGGGCGATTGGTCGCCATCAACGCCCGTGGAGGAGGAGAGTAGAAGGCCGCCCGTGCTTTACCCTTCTGCTTCATCGTCTCTGTTCATGTAAAAAAAATGAACGGAAGGAGAGAACAGAGAAGGAAAAATAACATATATAATGAGTTGTCATGGGGACGGTGGCTTCATCTGTCTTCTCTCTCTTTCTTTCTTCAGGAGCTGTAGCAGAACCAAAAGAGTAAATTTTAGAAAAGAAAAAGGAAACCGCAGAGTAAATTTTTACAAAAGTTCAAACATTGATACTCAGGACATCTCAAAGTAAGATTTATGCATGAGAGACTTGTAAAATTTTTAAAAATGAATAAAAAGATTTGAACTATTATAGATGTGAGGTTTGAGATTTGTCATTTAAAATTTAAAATTAAGTAGCAGTGAAAACTCAAATTTATTCTTTTGTCTTGAAATTGATGTAATATGTTTGAAGTCATACCACTATATGTTATGAAGTAGACCACAAAAAAGAGCTCTCATTATTAATTGGAGATATTTCCACAAAATTTTATATTGTTGATATGACATATTGAAATCATAAAAAAAAAAATTCATTTAGAGCTCTAATGATTAGAAATGCCCTTAGGG
>JBAMIE010191207.1:0-24188 GCA_037177295.1 Kaempferia parviflora | reverse complement strand
CTGCAGTCGTCGAGTCTGTGAGAGGACCAGTCGCCTGGTGCATGGACCAGGCGAATGGTGGTGGGCAGATCAACTTTTTGGTTGAGTTGATTGCCTATATAATCCAAGCTTGGTTGCTTGGTTAAGGTTGATAAAATTTAGTGTGGCGAACACTAAATTAGTAGTCTTTGTACGCGTGTGTTGCCGAGAGTTCTCGGAGGGTTGTGGCGAGGTTTCTCCACCCACAAGGAGCTACGCGAGATAGCCGGAGGTTCCGGGGACTCATCAACCGACGGATTGGTTTGGGATTGTCCACCTTACGGACAAGCGGAGGAGTAGGAGTTCTAATCTTCGAACCTCGTTACATCGGTTTGTTTACGTTTGTCTTTCTTTTTTTAGTATATTCTTTGTATTTCCGCTTGCGCACTAACAAGTGTAGGAGGACGACAGTTTTACGACGTCGAGCTATTCACCCCCCTCTAGCCGACGGTCAAGGTCCCAATAAATGGTACCAGAGCAAGAAGAACTCTTCGTTGGTGATGAATGATAGGTGCTTAAAGTTTCATATATAGACACTATACATAATTAAAGCATTATGTCCTTCCAATTGCTATATATTGAAAAAAAAAATACAAGAAAGGTATTATCTAGTATCACAATTCTGATTAATTAAGATTCATTGAAGATTACTTTTAGCTATTTCCACTCACATCTTCAACTAGCTTGTTTTTATCTTATTTTGTACCATATTATTGATGAAATTATCTTGATTTGTAATATTTGTTTGTTTGAATTGAAATCATATACTATGTGACAAAAAGTGAATCGCTTGTCTCCAGTGTCCCCGTCGATTGTCTCAGAGCCAACACGGAGGAGGTAAACCACGGGTGACTACTAGCCATAAGTGTAAATGGTCAAGACATGAGGGAGGTATATGCTTGGGTGTGCCGAGATTCGACCTATAGACCTCATGTGGCAAGCTCTCATGCCTTAACCATCGTACCGCCCCGAGGGGACCCCTATTGACAGCATGAGACTATCCATACAGGTCATCTTAACAGATAAATTAAAATTAATTTTATGTAATTTTAATTTAGTAATTTTTTCTAATATTAACGGATTGTCTAACATTATTTACTTTCCGTTTAGAAGCTCGATCGATGGCAGAGTAAGGATAGGAGTAAGGAGACAACGAAAGTGACAATACGCTTACTTCCGGTTAAGAAGTAGGCATCCAATCATCAAGATAATATTTTTTTTTTCTTAAAAATCATTTGATTGACGAACTAGTTAATTAATCATATGAAGTTTCGCGAAACATGCTTGCATCCAAATATACGGATCCAAATAAACAATGTGCCTGAGGACAAGAGGAAGCAATCATGCAAGTTATAGGCTTCTTCGTGGAAACCTCAAATTTAAGATAAACCTTATTTTAAAAAAAAACTATGAACGGAAATTAAGATGAAACTTTTTACTTTTGCATGTTTTTTTAACACGTGTAGAAGTCGGAAGTGTTGTTTGGTTGTGCTTATTATATATAAAGCTGACCACGGTATCAGATCACACAAGGAAGGACAGACAAAGAAAAACCTTAATAAATTTCTAAATAAAATTAAAAGACGAATGAGCACAAAATAGTCGTTTACAAGCTGTAGATTAGCGTTTTGTATTTTGTTGTTATATGCGAGAATGCCTTATACAAGATCATCACAAACCTTTTTCATTCAGAAGTTGAATTATTTAGCTCTATTTACATAAGAGGAAAAATAGCTGAAAACGTTGAAATAAAGATTTCTTCTCTCTGAGAAAGTAGATTTTCCGTGTTTACTTTTAGAGGTGATTGAAACGTATTATTTAGCTCTTACCGAGCTTCAGATTAAGTCATGTCGAGTCAAGTTGGGCATAGACATACATGGCTCAAATATTAGCAAGCTAATGAAGAGTAAAATGAAATAATGACATGAAGCATAAGTATAATTTCATTACCCCGAAAAAAAAATTTCTTCCATCCCCTTAAAGATGGAACTATAAAAGGCACATGAGATAAACATAATCACTTTGCTAATTTAACAGAGACCAACAGACATTCATTTTAGAATCATCTCTAATGACTTCATATTTGGAGTCCAAGAATCTAATGGGAATCAATTGCTAGACTTGGTACTGAATTGATACATTTCCTATGCTGAGATTTGAAAGTTTAGACACAAACTTGATAATAAAAGTTGTATACGCAGGCATTCATTAACTTTCTCAAATACAGCTTGATACATACATTGCAGTATAGTAGTGGAGTTCATCACTTAAAGACTACAAGTCAAATTATGTGCCGATGCTCGAAAAAATAGTACATAATCAGAAATTACACTACAGGTTGAGACCAACATCTAAGACATCCATTTAATAAGCCCAATAAATATACTCAGAGCGCAGACTGAAAGGTAGAAGAAATATAGACATGGCTTAAGGTATGCGATGATTCAAATAGATATTAGCTGCCTTCAGATTTGAGGTAATCTGAAGCATCAAAAAGGCGAGCTATAACACAAAAGACAGTAACGGCAGGTTCATTCTTGTGCTTTCTCTAACCGAGAATCAACAACACTAACCTGCCATTGAAAAGGAAAAAGTTTGTTTAAAATGTTGAAATAACTGATTTAGTATGAGTAGGTGGCAGGATCAAAGACTAGAAATGCTCAGAAAATAAAAACAGATCATGTTAGCAAGGGGAGTTATTGCAATAATTTGATGAAACAGGATCAATCAATAATTAAGACTAGAGTTAATACAATTTGCAATTTAAAGATTTCAAATGGAAAAAAGTGCTACTGAAGTATCTAAATCTTACCCAAGAAAGCATGGTTTACTGCAGACTTAGGCATCCAATTCCATACCTTCAGTATCCACGGTTGCACTCCCAATTTCTTCACCTAATCAATCAAGTCATACATTTCAGACACTTGATAATGCAACCAACTAACAAAAAGAAGAATGAACTAGTGCGTTTAAAGCCTTAAGCAAGGTAATACTTGGAGGATGATGAAGCATGCACAAGTAACGAGTATTACAAAAATCATTACACATTTATTTACAATGATAACAATCACCAATCATAAATGATAGGCTTGTTGACATAAACCACCTTGCTTATGAAAAATAAGATGGGAAATTAGACAGACATTTTTAAGGCAATTTTTGTCAATAAGTACATTAGACTACTTATTGGTTGGTTATTAGTTAGGTAGGGCCAGATATTAATACTCAAACTTAAACGTGCATAATCTAAAGAGAAAACAATTGGCAAACTTAATTAAATATGATTTAAGTGATAATTGCAAGCATGAAAGGATCAATGTCATTTGACTCACACCTAGTACACTTAGTAGAAACATTAATGTGAAAGGGAAATTTAAATCAAGACAAGAAAATGCACTAAAAGCAACTATAATCTTATAAACGCAATCAAAATTGTTATCAAATCGCCAATGTCACAAACCAAGATGCAGTTAAGAGATTAGAGATTAGATCTTACTGGGTAATTTTCTACTATTCTGGTTTCTTAAGTCCAAGTTAATTAAGTAAAGTTTTATAGGTTTACAAACCTAATTTTGAATCAAGACAAAACAAGTCATGTAAGAGAATGTGTCTCAGTACTAAGTTGTAAGTTTTATGCTTGAACAAGAAGATCAATCATTGTTATGTGCCAGCTAAACAGATGCTAATTCATGAAGAACAGCTATAAGTTTCTTTTCTGACAAGAAGAGAAGCTGAGGTCAAAATGAAATTCAATCACCATAAGCAAAGGATGAACCAAGTATTTCCCATGCTTTCTTATTTCCCTATGGATGTTGCTATCCCATCAAAATTAACTGAAGACTTCAGAAGATCATGAAGCAAACAAACTCAACTAAAACTAACAGTACAAGGAAAGCGAGCATAAGCATGATTTATCACCCACCTGGCAGAAAATCTTTAAGGTCGTCCAAAACACATTGCATTGCATAAATTACCATTTTCTTGACCTGCAAAATTCAAATACTTAAGACGCCATGTGCTTTATAGTATTACTGCTCACACAGGAGAAAGGAGATAGATCTAAATGATAATTCAAGGCATAAGGATACTTGGAAAGTGGAAATGAGAAATCAATATCCTGAATGCAGCATCAAACTTATAGGAAATGAAAAGGAAATATTTATCTCTATCATCAAGAGTTCAAGACACCAGCAATGTATGGGACAAGGTCCTTCATTTGACTACTCTAATATTACAAAGCAATCATCTATTAACCTGGACATAAGCACTACATTTTTTCATTGAAAACCATAAAATATGAGGAATTATGTGAAAAAAGCTACTATAGCAGAAGGGTGCAAACTTCAATTGGAAAGCCTAATATTAAACATTTTGATATATCGTGCCAGTAAACTGGTTTGTCATCAAACCTTGTAGCTGTTAATAATCTAATTTGAACAATGGAGATAAAAGAATTTGGAACATGAATTAATCTCCATTTGATTCCTGGATCTTAAAGCAGATGATATAATTATTTCAACAAATAAAAAGTTAACCATGAAAACTTGAGCCACTTGATTAGGGAGAAATTTACCTCCAGTTTGTCTTCCTTTGCTCTGTGATTGGTTGGAAGTACACGAAATTCCTCCGTCAGATGGAGACACTCCTTAACATTTTCAGGAGACACAAAATCGAGCGCAACTTTTATGCATGACTAGAGAGGTAAGGAGGGTTTGAGGTGAGTCACAAGACATTCTAAATTTTGCAGGGAATTTCAATACATCATTAACTTTAAAACATGTCTCCTAACATTTTATCTAAACGTCAAGAAAGAATAGAGAAAACGCTTTGTATATTATATGCATATGGAGGCACTGGTCATTTGAGACAGAATATTTGTACCAAAACAGAAACAAAGTAATAGACCATTTAATTAGACAGAAAGGTAGTAAGATGGAGCATAAGCACCAAACAATTGAAATAGTAAATCCCAAGACAATAAATGCTATGTTAAAGCGCTAACAAAAAAGGAAGAACGGGTAAGCAAGCCCATAAACATGGAAAGTAATAAATAATCCAAACTTCAGTAACATAAGACCACCTTTCTGTGAACCTAATGGCAGCTAGAACCAAGGCATCAGATTCAATAACAAGTTGTATCGGCTCCAAAACCAAAATAGAAATTACATTCTTGAAAACATGAAATATATTTGTGCCCATGATAAATGAGAGAAGCATGTTGTGGTGCTCTTACTTTGCTAGATAGAATTACCAAACATACTATATTGCAAATAGCCAAATAACATTTCGCAAATGTGCAAACATGGTGAGGATTCAATAACAAGTTGTATCACCTTCAAATTCCTCACTTGGTGAGGACAACCAGCAGGAATGAAGACAGCATCTCCAAGCTTCTGAACAAACGTCCACGGCTCAATTCCTGCACCATGAGAGTACAAATACCAATCATCATCACTCAGGAACTAAATAGACACATCCCAGTCATAAAGGCTATCCATAAACTAACCGTATTCCTCCTTGAGCTTCCTTTTATGCTCAAGAGTCAAATAAATAGTCTGGTCGTGAATTGGATGAGTAACCTGTGTCACTGACAAATTTAGTATAGTTCTCTTTTTGATGTTAGGTGCCACATAGTTTAAAATGATATAGATATCACAACCATGAGCCTAGAATAATTGCTCCCTTCTACAGCATTAAATATTTTCTTATCAAAAATAAATTAAGATTGTATTTAAGATACAGTGGACTCATACACGGAACAAGGAGAAAAAGTAACATACAGAAGTTTAAATAATATCAAAATGGTTCAGCCCATTTTATACTGTAATTAGATGGGCCATAAATTAGAATAATTACCACCTAATGGTTTCACACAAATGTAGAGAAATCAGTTTGAGCCCAGATGATCACACACACACATATATATATAAGATGAATGGTTTTATGTCAACAAATACCAACCAAGCGACCATGATTAAAAGAGAGTAAGTGGAGATCATTCTCAAATATCACAATAAAGGAAGTATTGCAACAAACTTTTAAAAAATAAGCAGTGAGTGGCATATTCTTGGGCATAAATTTAAATACCTTGCGTAATGGGTTACAATGGATATGCCTAAATTCTCTGAAATGCTTGAGAAGATATTGCTGCAACTTTGGAACATCTTGCCTCCTGAAGATGTCCCACAGGGCACCCCCTTCTTCATATTCTAACCCATCATTGCTGGCAGTTCCAGAAGCTACACTGACCTGAACTGCATTCTGATGAACCACAGGCTCCATGCCATGTTTAGGCACATCAGTCAAACTCTTTTGTACAATTGAGTCTGATTCGACATCAAACCTTGCTGTCACTTCCTCATAATCAGTATGATCCGGATGATCATCAGCATAAACATGAGTCTTCACTTCTACAGTCCTGGACTCTCCGTTAGAAGGATCTTCCCTTTTCCTCTTTCCACATTGAGACAGTAACAGCTCATTGTCTGGCATGCCATTCTCAATAGAGATAGCAGCTTGATCCTCATGAGCGCATTGAGGCATTGACAGCCCATTGACTGGCATGCCATTCTCAATAGAGATAGCAGCTTGATCCTCATGAACACCCATATGTGTGTTAGCATCAACATTTGTCATCACTTCTTCGATTTCAATTTGTTCATGCTGGTCATTAGCATCAGCATGATTCTTCACTCTTATTGTCAAAGAATTTCCTCCAGAAGGACTTGACCACTTTCTGCGTTCAGACATTTTCACCCCATTGACTATTCCATTTTTGTCTGACAGAATGCAAGTAGAGTTGTCTTCTGCAAGAGAACCGGATTCACCATTTTCATCACATTGTTTAGATTGATCCAATATATCATCATGGATGGAATCAACTTACCTAAAGAATTTGGATGATCATTATTTGGCAGGATCTCATGACTCTTCTCACCATCAAAGATTCCATTAAATGACTCTAAATTGTTCTTTACTTGAATATTTTTGTAAATTTCTTTTTGATCCTGAATGATATGTTGTTGTTTCAACACATTTACACGATCAAGTTGACTGGCAGTCAATTTCACATCTGCTGTATGTGTCAATAGATTTACCTAATAACACAATTAGAAGTTTAACTAGGCTTGGATGTTTACATGAAATGATTCAAATATTTAAAGAAACTATAAAAAAATACTGACACTAAGAAAAACCATCAAGGCCAATTGAAAAGCAGAAAAGAACTACAGCATAAAGCATGGGAAGTTTAAAATTTCACTAAGCTTCAAAATGTTTGTTTTCACACTTGAATAATATAAAGATTCGTTCAATATCATGTTTTTAATCAACTGGAACAATAAAAAAAAACAGTATCCTTTCCGTATCATAAGCTGGAATTAACATTAAGATCTATTGTGATCCTAGGTTATTAACTTTTAAATCTAGAAAGTGCTGGGGAAGATCTACAAATAATTGGGGACAAGTTGATACCTATTTAGACATACCATGCAGGCGATTTTCCATTCAACCAAGTGCAATTAAAAGAGTTGAAGAAGTAAATTACCTAAATAAAGAAATTGGAAAAATAATGTCCAGACTGTCCCTAATTTAATTAGCAAACATATATAGTTCAAATAAGGCATGCCCATAATGCAATCCATGATACCTTACTAAACAAAAATCTCAACTGTTATGGCTAAAGCAAACACTGAAGATATAAACCAGCAAGCAGCATACAACCCTAAAGCTTAAACACCTTTGATGTCCCAAGCATAGTTAACAAGCAGGGAAGATCCATCATTAAATTTCCAGATACATGATAATGGTTTATTATCTTTCGAGTTACAAAATTAGGAAAATATTTTAGAAAATCAGGGGGGAAAAGAAGCAAAGTTTATAAATTAAAATTAGACAAAAAAATGGAAAAAAAAAAAAAAATTATTGTGTAAAACAGATAAACATACTGCATCAGACATATCACAGTGAAGTTTGGTAACTGAATCTCCACGTCCCAGCTCTTGCAAAACTCCATAGGCAATGTATGTTTTTGGTCCTAAGTCTGGCTTCAAACTTTTCTCAGGCAATTTGATAGCAAGATTATGAAAACCAAAACGAGATTGTAGGCTCTCTTGTTCACCCTTGTCCTTTTTACTCCGTCTTTTGTTGAAAGACTTTCTTTCAGGATGTGTATACTCCTTAAAAGGTAAGGAATTGATAAACTCAGCACCATGGCGCGGCAACCGCTCCTCAAATGAGTTAGACGGAGGCCAATCTTTTAACTTCAATATTTGAGGCCAACCCTTTTGATCAAGGTTACCGTTAGAATACCCTATGAAAAAATTATGAATATTAACATCAACCTGCAAAACAAAAAAAATGAAAAAAAAAAATTAGCAGATGAACATTCAAAATCATATACCTGTTCTTGACAACATATATGGTAACAAATATCAAGACTTAATTATGACAACATATATCAAGGATGAAGCATATACAACAAGTATATATCAAATCTTAATTTATAGCAATAAATATATTATAGCTATAACTTCCTTAGTTGTAAATATATTGTAATTAATAGCATAGATATACCTTTCCGATTTAGGCAGATTAGTTTAGATAGATTATTAGAAATCAATCTAAATTTATGATTGGAAATCTGTTCTGTAACTTTCTATAAATTGCTAACATTTTCTATATAATGAGAAGAACTCTCATAGTGAGAGCATTCAATCCATTTGACATGGTATCAGAGCCATACTTTAGAATTTGAGAGTGTCTTCTTGAGATGTCCAGATTTTCATTTTGGGAATATTTCTAGAATTCCTAAGTGGTCTTATTTCAGTCCAAGGTTTTGGACTCTTGGGCTACTGATTTTCAACACTTCTTGTTGCACTTGGTGAGTAACATCATGTCAACTATCAACTCAGATATTCTTGGTGTGCGTTTCACAGGCAAGAATTATTCTACCTAGGAACTTCAATTTCGTTTGTTTGTCATGGGAAAAGAACTATGGATCACATCAATGATAGTGACCCGACACCTACTAAGCTTTCTAAATTGGCTCAGTCGGAAGTCATGGATGCTAGAGTCATGACATGGATTCTAGGATCTGCTAATCAACTGCTTGTTCCTAATCTAAGACCATAAGACAGTTAAAGGCGTGTGAGAGTATTTAAAAAAGGTTTACTATTAAGACAAAAAAACCAGACGTTTTAATTAAAATATGAGATTGCTAGTTACTCTCCAGATGATATCTACATTCAAGATTACTTTTCTAGTTTTCAGAATTTATGAGTGGAATATGTTAACATAACTTATGCCAAAATGTTGATTCTCTTTCTGTGGTTCAAGAGGTGCATGAACAAAACAAGCGAGATCAATTTTTGATGAAATTACATCGTGAATATGAGGCAGCCCACTCTAATTTGATGAATTGTGCTCCTTCTCCTTTGGATATGTGTTTTAGAAGAGCAACATCTTACAACATAAATAATTTTTCAACAAGTCAAAGTGCATAATAATACAATTGCTTATGCAGCTCAAGGGAAACACAAGGGTAAAGACATGTGACAAGTTCAATGTTATAGCTGTAAGGAATAACATTGAAGCTGTTGGTTCAAGCTGTTGGTTCAATACTTACTCCTGAAATGGTTCAACAAGTGATTACTACAGCCTTTTCAGTCTTAAGACTTCAAGGTAAACATATTACACTAACATTATCTTGGATTGTGGATTCTGACTCATCCAATCATATGACCGATTCTCTTGAGACTCTTAGCAATGTTAAAAAAATATCATGGAAATATTTAGATTGCTAATGGTAGTAAGTTACCTATTCATGCTATTAGAGATATTAATTCTTCAATCAAAGATGTTTTGGCATCTCCTGAGTTTTCTACTAGTCTTATTTCAGTAGGACAATTAGTTGATAATGACTATGATACTCGATTTTTTCGTGATGGTTGTGTTGTACAGGATCAAGTCTCCGGGAAGATACTAGCGAAGGGGCCTAAAATTGGACGCTTGTTTCTTGTATACTTTTCCAATCCTAATTTTGTTTCTTTATCTTGTAGCACTGTAAGCAAAACAGGTGAAATGTGGTACAAACGTTTAGGTCATCCTAATTCTATTGTTTAATCTCACTTACTAAATTCTGAAATCATTTTTCATCTTTCCTTTGATTGTTCTACATGTAAATTGGGTAAAAGTAAGTCTCTTTCATTTCCTTCTCATAATAGTCGTGCAAAAGGCTATTTTGACATGATGGGTATTACTCTATTATATCTCAATTACAAATACTTTATCACATTCATTAATGATTACAATAAATATACCTAAATTTATTTTCTTAGTTCTAAATCAAAGGTTTTACTGTCTTTAAAACATTTATAGCATATATTGAGACCCAAGTTTTTTAAAAAATCAAAGTGCTAAGGTTTGATTTCGAAGGCAAATATATGTCTCATGAATTTCATTATTTCTCCCACAAAAAGGCATTACTTCCGAACGCTCTTGTCCATATACACCTTTGAATGTAAGAACCGACATTTGTTAGGTGTTTGAACTCTATTGATTGAATCTTTTGTTTCATCTAAATTTTAAATTGAGGTCTTATCTACAATAGTATATTTAATTAATCGCTTGCCTTCACATGTCTTGAACTTTGAATCTCCATATTATCATTTTTTCATAAACATCTGAACTATCTTGACATGTATATTTTAGTTGTGTTTGCTTTATTCATTTGCCACCTCATCATAAGCTTTCTGCTCATTCTGTTAAATATGTTTTTATGGGCTACAGTATTTCACAAAAAAGGTTATGTTTGCTATGATCCATGTTCTAACTTCTAACAGATTTCGTATCTCTGATCATGTTATTTTCTTTGAAAAGCAATTTATCTTTTCTACCATAGTTGTCAAAAGCGCAAGGCGTAAAAAAGCACGCGTTACGAAAAAAAAAATCTAATAAACAAAAGGACTAATGTATCTATTAAAAGCCTTTGAAAATCCAAATGACCATAAATAAAATTTCTTTGATGAAGCGGTAGATTATTCAAAAAACTAAAAATAAATCAAAAATCTTTGAAAATGTGAGATAAAATATCAAATATCAAAACAATCATCTTCTTCATCTTCATTGTCCAAATCTACGTCATCAGCTTTATCCTTGATTTATATCCATCAATATCTTCTTCAGTTTCATCATCAAAGTTAATCTCTTCTTCATTTACAAGACTAGTTTGAGCATATTTCTTTCCTTTTGCTGATGTAGATAATGATACCCCTTTTGAAGTAGACGTATTTCGAGATCGAAAGTCATTTGCACTTTCACCAACCGCTGATACTCGTGCTACATCACTCCAACACAAATCTTCACCTTTATAGAGAAAACATTGTCATTGTCTTTTATCACTGTCATCCAATTTTCCCAACCATTCATTATTATCATATATCTATAACAAAGTAATAGGATCAATCTTATCTCGCATGTCATATCTTCTCCTCAAAGCTCTGTTGTACTTAATATATACCAAATCATTTAATCGTTATTGAGATAACCTATTTATTTTCTTAGAATGCATTTAAAAAAAAATTAAAAAGTTTAGTCCATAATATAAATTTTAATTATATATTTTAAAAAATCTAACTTACATGTTCAAAAACACTCTAATTACATTCACAAAAGAAGAGCATATGAGATTCAAAATATTCATTGCAAATGTTTTTAATTCAGATGTTGATGCATCATAAAAAAACCACAAATAAGCTTGAAACATAAAAGCATATAAGATTAACTTTATTACTGAAATATTAAAAATGCATAATACATTATTTACAAATTTGCCTAGTGATTTTGAAGTTCATTGTCTGATAGTCATTGGCAAACCAAAAATCCCACTTTTTTATATTTTTCCAATTGATTTGTAATCTTATTCCGTAAATCCTCACCCCCTCTCACCAATCTAGATATGCACTTGTACAAACCCTCCATCACTTCTGTATCATTTTCTATGTCAAGGTTTGCGTAAGAACACTCTTGATTCAAGATATATCCGACTGCGTGCAATGGTCGATGGAGTTGAACATTCCATATTTTGTCAATGAATTCAAAAACAATATGATATTTTTTTCATTATTGTTAAATGACGTAGCGATAGCTTCTTAGTTCTTTGGCTCTGTCCATTGACACATAAATATAACTCATAGAAGACCTTTTTTCACCATCTGCTAGTCGCAATACTTTCACCAATAGACTACCAACTTTTAATGCAAAAATCATATTTTTCCAAAAAGAAGGCATCAATATTACTTCTGCTATACGCATTCCTGCAATGTCTTTAGAAAATACACTATTTGTCCACTTTTCAGATATAAACATCCTTCTTAGATTTGCTTATTGCACATGAAACTGCTTTAAAGTTAAAAAAAAAAAAAATCAGTTGGGAAATGTGTCTTTACGATTCTTATCATGTCTTTCTGTCCCATAAACTCTCTCATCATGCTCAATACTTATGGTCTGTTGTAAATATAATCATTCACTATCAACACACGTTCATGTAATTTTCTGAGATGAGGAATTTTGAATATATCCTCGAGCAACAAATTTAAACGAGCTGCACAAGGAGTCTAGTACAAGTGTTGAAATCAATTTTTCAAAAGACGACCTGAAAAAATAAAGTAAATTTAGTCAAAAAATAAATTAAAAATATTATTCAATTCTTAATTGAAAGTAACATAAATTTAAAATATTACCCGTACTAACATTGCAACATGCATTATCTATTACAATCTAAACCACATTTTTTTCTCTAATGCAATATACAAATTTAGAAAGTAATTCAAACGTCTTGTCAGTTGTGTAAGAATAACCTAAAGCATCAACTAATTCAAGAAATACACTTCCTTTAGGACCATTTACCAAAAAATTTATAAAAATCCTACCCCTTTATCCGTCCACCCATCTGTAATGATTGACTTAGCATGATCTTCTTTGTGAGATTTGAGAAGCCTTCTTCAAATGCATAACCCTAACTTCATGATATGATGGAGGCTTCATGTCATCCAAATTGCCTAATAGTTTTAATACAAGACTTAAAAGAATCATATTTAACAGCATTGAAAGGAATTCTGACATTATACATCCATCTAGCAAATTTCTCAACCACAATATCTCTTAACTTATTTTTATTTTCATCAAATTATCCTTTGTTTTTTTGCATGTCTTTGTTTGACAATTTCATCTACATCTTTCATAAAATAAAGGCTAATAGGTCCAATTTGTTTACACTTTTTGCCCTAAACCGTAAAATGGATGCTTGGATCGGATATTGATCGTTTTCCTTTCACTTTAATTTGAAGATCATCTTCTTGTTCTTCCAAATCTTCCAAATCATCAATATTATCAACATGAAGAATATTATCCATTTGATTCTTCAAATTACTCCTTTTTTTTTTTGCATAAACTCTCTAATTTCTTCTATAACATGCTCGGGACACTTTAGATAATCTTTCGCATCTCTATTGCCTCCAACTAAATGTATAGTTTGTGTCGATAAATTTCACCATTTGTTACTTTACCAAAAAAATACAACAGACCATATTTGGATTTTTAAGATCCAGACATGTTGAATAGCTCCGAGCAATATCCTTTCGAGTTAATGAAATTGTTGTATTTGACATGATTAAGACTTAAGACAAATCAATAAATAAAAAGTATATAAAACAGTAAAACAAGATTATCAAAATATAAATATGATTTATATAAATTAATAAATTTATTAAAAAAAATTTAATGTTAAATATAAAATTATAAATAAAAATTTAATTTATATGAATTAATAAAAAATTTTATAATATTTTTTATTTAAAATTATGAATATAAATCTCATTTATATAAATCGATAACATTTATTAGAATTTTTTAAATTTTAAATATAAATTATTAGAATATAAATATGATTTATATAAATTAATAATATTTATTATAACATAAATTAATTAATAACACTAATTAGATTTTTAAAATTATTACAATATAATTACGATTTATATGAATTAATAATATTTATTAAATTTTTTAATTAAAATATAAATTATTAGAATATAATTATAATTTATATGAATTAATAAAATTTATCTGATTTTTTAAATTTTAAATATAAAATTATCAGAACATAAAGAAATAATAATATTTAGTAAAAAAAATTATTTTAAATATAAAATTAGAATTAATAAAATTTATAAAAAATTAAAATATATTTTTTATATATTTATTAGGATAATTTAATTAGGATTTATAAAAGTCTATTCAATTTATCGCCATTTCTCCACTGTAGCTGCGGGCATCACGACGCATCCGACGACACCGAACGGGTTGTGAGACGAGTTCGACGACGTTGGAAGCGTCGTAAGGTGCTTTCGACAGCACTAAAGGCATTACACGACGCATCCGACGCCGCTAGATGCATCCCGCAACACTTCAAACAGCTCCATAAGCATCACAAGACAGCTTCCCGACGGTGCCAACGCCAAAAAAAAATGCAAAAACTGACTGAGAAAGAAAATGCAAAAAAAATAAAATCTTACCGATGATGCAGACGCTTCGAGAGTTAAACAATCCGACGGTGAACACAAATCGACGTATTGATTAGGGATTTAAAGAAAAAAAAAGGAAACTTGTTGCACGTCGCGCAAAAGTGAAAACGTGCGCTTTTGCGCAAGGCGCAGCGAAGCGAGCGCTTCCAAAACTTCATGCGCCTCCGAGGTCTCAGAAGTGCAAGCCTTGCACCTCGCTGCGCTTTTGACAACATTGTTTTCTATTCATATTAAGTCTTCGCCAAAGCCACCAATCCTTCCTAATTTTGATGAGGTACCTAATACTTTTGACCGAATCAAGCTTGGCTTTATATATTAACGACAACAATGTCCAACTTTACAACTTTCTTAGCTTGATCTGAACTGCTTCTTTCACAAACAATCAACTTTCAGATGTCATTCAACGGCGCTCTTCAAGAATCACCCGTCCACCGAATCAATACGACTTTTCACATACATCTCTTATACTACTTTGTCCTATTCCTTCATGTTATTCAAAGACTGCTAAACATACTTATTGGTGCAAGGCCATGGAAAAGACCTCAGGCTCTTATGAACAATCACACTTGGGATATTGTTCTATGCCCCTCAAATGTTAAAGTCATTAGTTGTAAATGGCTCTATTTTATCAAGCTTCATTCAGATGGTACTCAAGATCACTATAAGACACGGTTGATTGCCTTGGGTATGACATCAATTATGACGAGACTTTTATTTCAATTACTAAGATGACAACAATTCAAATGGTTATTTCAATTGTTGCTTCACAAGGATGGCTATTTCATTAGATGGATGTTAAAAATGTATTTCTTCATGGTGATCTCAAAGAAGAGATTTACATGGTTCCACCGCCAAGTTTATCTTCTTCCTCTTCTTTGGATGTTTGCAAGTTGAAGAAATCTCTGTGTTAAAATAAGCTCCTCGAGCATGGTTTAATAAATCCCGATCCACTTTGCTCCAATTTGCATTCAAACAGAGTCAATATGATTCATCTTTGTTTCTTTTCAAGACATTTACTAGGATTGTCATTCTTCTAGTTTGTGTAGATGATATTGTTATCACTAGGACCAATTCTGTCTTAATTGCTCGTTTGAAACATCTTCAAACCTCATTTCATATGAAAGATCTAGGTCCTCTCATTTCTTGGGTTTAGAGGTTCATACTAATCCTTCTGATATTTTTTTGCATCAACATAAGTACACATAAGATTTGCTTCATTTAACTAGTCTCCAAGATGCTTCTACTGTAGCTACTCCACTTAAAGTAAACACAGTACCGTTGTGAGGAGGGTAATCTTCTTTCTGATCCTACTATATTTCGACAATTGACGGGCAGCTTGAACTACTTGATTGTTACTCAACCGAGCATTTCCTTAGTTGTTCAACAAATTGATCAATTCATGACAAATCTCCGTCATCTACATTTAGCTATTGTTCATCGAATCATTCAATATCTTCGTGGAACGCCTTGTCGTGGATTGTTTTTTCCGTTCTCTTCATCTTGTTGCCTATAGTAATGTTGATTGGGCTGGATGTCCTGATACTCGTCGATCTATCACAGGTTGGTATATGTTTCTGGGGTAACAACACATATGGTACCATATATCGAGACTTAATTATGACAACATATATCAAGGATAAAGCATGTAAGACAGTATATACAAGCCATAATTAATAGTTATAAATATGTTATAGATATAACTTCCTTAGCTATAAATATATTGTAATTAACAGCATTGCTATACCTTCCCGATTTAGACAAATTGATTTAGATAGATTAATAGAAATCAGTCTAAATTTATGGCTGAAAATCTATTCTGTAATTTTATGTAAATTGCTAACATTGTCTATATAATGAGAACTCTCATAGTGAGAGCATTCAATCCATTTGACAGTTCTCACCCCATTGTCTAAGCCCAAGTGTACATACATGCCGATATTTATATATGACTGTACATCAGAACTGAATTGCCTAATTCCAGAATCTATGGCCCTACATAAAAAAGTAGCAGAGTATAAACAAATACTATCTGATTACTTGAGAAACAAAAGAGAATTTTCTGGTTCTTTAAATCCTCATGATGGATTGACCATTTAAGAAGAATTATTCATGTACATGACAATAATTGTCATGATTGATTTGTATGAGTAGTTCTAGTACGGAAGTAAAAAGACTTAAAGAGAGACGAATAAATTTAACAAACCAAAAGACATGAATGACCTCAAGAAAACAGAAAACTGACCTCTGCCCAGTCCAAACAATCAATTGCTGTTACATCCAAATGTTGACCATGTTTAACATTGGTAATTTGGCGAAATGCACGCCACATCACCATTGGCTCCCAACTCAATCCAGATGTAGTTTCTAGAACATTGCTTACAATGACAGGCTCACCCTTGATCCAGTGATATTGGAAATGCTTCAGGTCCTCATCATGAACTTCAAGGGCATTTGGACAGAATAAATAATTATCGCAATAATCATTCCGAGATGCAGCTTTCCTTACTATGTTATGGTTAAGCATGCCTTCCGATGCAGTACAAGAGCAATCCTGCTCAGAAAATGCAGGAATACTCTTGATTTTATAAGTCTTCAGAAATTCCTCAGTTCTCTTTACCAGATCTGAAATTCGATCATCAGAGAAAGCACTCCTTAATTCTAGAATGCTGCACCCACAGCCACCCATAGATTGTGGAGGACATGGGATGTCACCGTCAGATTTTGCTTTCCATACAATTGCTGACTTGGAGGCATCCTCCGAGTCAATAGATACACTAACATTCAGATCTAACTTATCCTGAGAACATTCTTTAGGACCACCATGTAAATACTCATGTCCATAATAAACATAATCCACTTCTTCTTCTATAACTCCTTGTGCATGGCCTTCACGAATCTCATGACAACAAGTAAGACAGAGATCATATGAACAATTTGCACAGCTTCTGTGGTAATCAAAGATGGAAGTTCTGCAATTGTCACTGCAGGAAAAAAATGGCATTAAGCCCATAATATGACATTCCGAAGAATAAATTGGAGAGGTATATCTATTACCAATACACACGTTCATCAAGACCCCAGCCAGCTTGACGAATATTTAAATCAGAGAGTGATGTCCCTGTACCAACATAGAACTACTTAGGTTGACAAATGTTTTGACTCCAAAAAAAAAAAAAAATGGTTCCAATTCAAATTTAAAAAATCTGTGTTGCCAAATATTATGACTGATCATGTTAGCTAGAATAAAAGAAACCCAACAAAATATTTCTGGTTAAAAAAAACATTGTAGGAGAGCTCATCTCCAAGAATTCTTAATAAAACCACAATTGAGATCACATGCTACAAGTACTGAAATCAAGCATCATTCAGCCACATAAATCTTCAAGAAATATCAATCACATACCCCAAGTAATTATACTCACTGAGAATGCAAATAATGGCCAAAAAGAAACAATATGAGATATTGTTGATTTTCTTATTGCAATCAGTTCCAAACTAGGTAAACAATTGCATAGGACAAAACAAGATTATTTCTTTAGATTACATGAAAAACACTTTTTGGATAAAAAGAAAAATAAATTTTTTTGATGATGATATAAATGGCAATCAGGTCTGCATATCCAACAGATAAATGGATTGGATAACAATAAATACAAATCTAGGTCAATTGAATTGTATCTAAAAGGAGAATGCCAGTTCACACAGAAGGTCAATGTACATAAAATTACCCTGCAACAGCCTATTTCCACAGTTTCAATTCTGACCACTATAATATTAAATTATTCAGACAATACAATACCAATGATAAATAGTCAAATAGACTAAAAAGTATGTGTTGCTTTTTTGGTTAATCCATTAAATCAAATTGAAAAGGATAAAATAACACAGTCCAGCTCTGCTGCAGTAATAATCAACCAGACAAATTAAAAATACATACATCACGAGAAGACTGAAAAATGAGTATCACTTTCAAAATAACTGACAAAAGAGTACCACATTTCTTAGCCTCAAGTTCCTTTTCCAACACCTGCTCTTCATTTATCTGTTTAAGAACAGGGAGAAGAAATTGTAGAAAATAAACAGAGTGTTTCAACTTCTCATCATCACTAAATTTTACATCTGGCTTCATCAAATCCTGCCCAAAAAAATGAAGTGACATTATTATTTTTAAGCACCATGATGAAATGATCTAGAGCACTAGAAGAATTTAATTCAAAAAACAAACTTTTAAAGGTGCATCCATGCGTAAGCATGCTTTACAGTTGCAGTTTCCTCGACAAACAGGGCAAGCCTCAGCAATCATCTCCTCAGTTGATTGAGGATACCTATATATTACCAATTCATTAACAAGGGAAGGAGTGCCCTACTAGCAACAACAATGATTATATTGGAAAAAAAAACTCAAATCATAGTTAAACATTTTGTTGATAAACTATCGCCTAAGTTTCAACTTCAAATGCATAGACAATTGTAACTTTCAAGAAAAGAGGAAACCTTCCATATCATTACAATTATTGGAATGCAACTGCCTATTATACGTGCATACCTAGTGAATCATTGACCAAAGTCAGGTAAAGTTGTACGTGTTACTAAGAAAGAATGGATAACACTGGTCAGGAAGAATTAGCTAACACTTCAAAAGAGACTCCATAGATGCTAGATAAGTAGATGACCAAAGAAACTTTTATGGGACAGTGAAACATACTAGGTATCAAAGAATCAACTTTATAGAACATTAAATGCCTGCTTCAATCTATACATAAAAATAAAAAATTAAAATAATTGATTTAGTACCTAGAGT
The DNA here is from genome assembly GCA_037177295.1 of Kaempferia parviflora. NCBI lineage: Eukaryota > Viridiplantae > Streptophyta > Magnoliopsida > Zingiberales > Zingiberaceae > Kaempferia > Kaempferia parviflora. The sequence goes on along the minus strand of JBAMIE010191207.1, from coordinate 4,787 downwards.
TTATTGTTATAGCATGAAACAATGTTTCAGAAAGCCAAGCATATCCAGGATATACAAAAACTTGGATGTGTTAAAAAAAATTTTGAATGACTATTTGAAAATGGCAGATTCCTTAGGACATGGAGAAGTTGTTAGGGTTAATTATTATAATCAAAAGAAACCTTCAACTTTCTAATTATCCTAAAGAACTTTTTTTCACATAATCAACTAACCATGATCTATGAAATCAATTGGAAAAAATCTTCACTAAATATCTTCAGAAATCAAGTCTTTAATGAAATATTACAGTTTGTAATCAATTAATTATAACTATATAGGTGCTTATGATCAATACAATATTTTCAATTGCCCAATGAGATTGTGGCTTTAGAAGTATGAACTAGAAGTAGGCAAAAAACCTGATACATCTGCTCCAAACCAATGACTGTACCAACCCAACAAATCTAGGTTTTTCAGGTTTTAGGACAGATTGAGTATTCAATATTTTTGGTATATGGGGTCAGAATTACAAGTTTTATATTTATAATATATGTTAATATAATATATTTACTAAATATCTCTTATAATTAATAATTTTATATTTATATGTTCTATATTATCAAATATCATTTGCAATATCTGATTAACCTAGTTAATTTTAGAGATTATTTAACCTCACTTCCCTTGTTCCTTTTTTTGTTTAACTTCTTATTTAGCCTCACTTCCCTTCAGCTTTCTATGAGATTATTGCTTGCCTTGGCCCCACCTTTGTTGTCCCTTCTTTCATGTTTACAATATAAATCTACTCAACATGCATTTCATTTCTAGTGTCCATTTTAGCATTCTTCTTAACACTTGCATTTAAGATAATCAAGATCTATGGAAAATAGCTCATAATAATTATTGTTAGTTGTTTACACTTTCATTCAACAAAATAAGATACTTGTTCAGTAAGAAGAATTATTAATCAATTTATTTTACGTTAATAGTAATAGCTTTAAGTTGAAAGATAAAAGCAAATGTAATGATAATTATTTTTTTTAGTTCTAATATAGTTCTTATGTAGCTATTATAAGTTGCAAGTTTTCCGTTCAACCGACTAGTCCTTGTATAATTTTATTAATTATAAACTTCTTTTGTATTTGTTATAATTTTATTACTAGAATTTTTCAATAGTTTTATTTTATATAAATCACACTTTATATCAATAATCATGAATTCTTGATAAAACTAGTAAAAAAACAAAATCCTTGGATTCTTCAAAAATATAAAATCCCCAAAACCCAAAAAAAATGCAGACCAATGCACAAAACTCTCTCACAGAGAAGGGTCTATTGTACGCTGCTCAATGCACAAATTCCCGCCAATACAAGGTCCCAGAGAGGGGTCTATTGTACGCAGTCTTACGCTGTTTTGCAAGAGACTAAATACTAAACCCTAAAATCTTCAAAAGCCAAACTAAACTAAAAAATTATGATGTCTTTTTTCCTCTGTTTTTTGTGGAGTACGGATCCGAATTTAGAAATATTTTTAGAACCCAAATCAAATCAGATCAAGTTAAGTTTTTCACTGAAAAAGTAATCAGACTCTACCCATATCCGTATCTAGTGTAACCTAGCTTTTCATCACCCATTACAATAAATTAAGCAAGCAATAGAAAATATCCAGACCAAATAGTTTTTCTTCAGAACATTACTATGTTGAATTTTTTAAACAATATCAAAATGAAATATATATTTAAGAGTACCACATTGAAGATATGATCTTTTTTTAGCTTGTGTGAGTTAAGGGTAGGAGCTGTGAGCCTATGAGCCAAGGATTACTATTAGATTGGAATTGTTTAACAGTATGCATATGTGATAAGTACTTATCAGTCTCACATGCATATCATGGCCTTTTGAATTACATGAATTGGGAACAACTGTGAATCATATTTTTTTCAAAATTCTTAGCTTCCTTAGTTGAATTTTTTGGTTATACCAAGCAACATTGCACAATCATATCTTCCCAACCTATATATTATTTCAGATGTCATTTTGCAATTATTAGTCCCAGCAGAAATTTAGCTTGAAACCTCAATAGTAAAAGAATATGCCTAAACAACTAATTCAATATCAAGAAATGAAATAGTTTACTTCTGATGCAAGAGCATTCTATTAACTGAAACCAATTTTCCTTAATTGAATGTACTTAACAATTCAAATAACTGTGTTGAAAGATTCATACAAATGCAACACAAATTAAATCCTCTTGTAATAAATAAATAAATAGGAACCCATAAACAAACTAGATCTGGTTCAGAAGCATGACATTTAATTTAAAGTCCTATAAATCAATTAATAAAATCTTAGAACTTAGTCTTGCCTGAACTTTAAGGGACTATATTCAGTATTCTTTTTTTTTTTTTTTTTGTTAAGAACTGGACCATACATCAAATTATAAATAAAATTTGGAGACAATAAACAACGATGGGCATAAAGCAAGAGCTTCGAGTAAGCATTTCAGTAGCGTCAAAAGAGAGGGAAAAAAAGCATAAGAAACAAATGGATGTACCATCGGGAGATACATGGGATGCAGTATCTCTTGGTCTTGCACATCACACAGCGAACGACCCTACCCTTATCATTTCTCTGGCATTGGTGACACATAGTGGATTCCATTGGGTTGCCCTATTATATTGAAACAGTCCATATATCAGAGTTCAGACTAAAGATGATCAATGAATCCTTAATTCCCAATAAGACATTAGCAAAAATAACAAGAGATGCGATAAATAAAGTAAACAAATGTTCTTTTCCCACACAAAAAGTATTTGAAAGAATGCTTCCTTGGTTAAGTTTACATTCCTTTCCAGAAGCGAAGGGTCACCATAAATAGGCAATTCATCGGACGAAATGATAACAAACGTGCTTGAGAATTGCTGCCTTCGTATTGAAATCCAAGAGATCGACAAAAAATAGTAAAAGGAAGAGGCATCAACCAGTGAAGGATAAGTAAAATAATCATACGTCTGAGACGAGGTTACATCATACGTTAGGGCCCAGAACAAGGGGTTATCAAAAACAGACAATCCAGAAGACGAGATGATAACAAATGCGCTTAAAAGATGCTTCTTTACATTCAATCCACGGAACTGAACACAAGTAGCAAAGGAAGAGAGCATCAACTATTGTAAGGGGCAAAAAAAAACCATTTTTTAAGCGATGTTAGCTCATAGGACGGACAAAGGAGGTCGAATCATACATCGGCATCCAAATGCTTGGCGCGGCATTGCTTGGGGAAATCGATCGAGGCGGCGTCATGGACTTTAGAAGGCGGAGGTTCTCTCATTCTTGGTCTGAGCGTTCTTGAAGAGACAGACGTGTTCACTGTGTCATGCCGCTGTTCTCCCTTCTTTTTCCTCCCTCTCGGCATCGTGAGACCCCCCTTGGCTCGCTCGCGATTGCTCGAGCTCCCCTTTTGTCTTCTTCTTCTTCTCTCTCCGGCTTGGGCAATAAAGCGGCAAGAACCCAAGAAAAGGCGGGAGACGATATTTGGAGGAGACAAGAGTAGATTTTGGCGCCGGAATCTGTAGATATTTATCTGTTGCACTCCCCGCTTCTCTGTGTGCTGCCTGCGACCGATTCCGAGGCAGCGGAGGCTGTTTCGCTCGATCTGTGGGTTCGCTCTCTCTCCGATCTCCGCGCAATGGAGCAAGGAATGTGGTTTCGCTCGATCTGTGGGTTCGCTCTCACCGCGATTCGCGTGGGAATGATCGATGATCCGGGAAGAAGAGAGAGAGAGAGAGGAGACAAGGAGGAGAAAAGCCGGTTTAGGGTTTGACTCGTCCGCAGACCGGGAATTGGCACAGCCTCCTTCTTGTTCTTGCTGTGATGTTGAGTTTAACCCCGCTCGCACTTGAATCGATACATACACGCGAGACCACGATCCACGTGTCCAGCAAACGATTTACCTCCGAGTACATATTTTTATCGTTTAAAAAAGGAAAAAAAATGTATTTGCCTTTAAAATAAATTTGGATAAATTTTATTTTTCTTATTTATTTTATAAGTATAGTGAATTTTTTTCTTAAGAATAAATTTCCTTCTTATGATTATTTGTTCGTCCATCTAAGTCCATCTAAATACGACTAAAAAGAACTTTCTTCCATTCCTTCTAATTTCTCCTTAATCGAAATTGATATTTTTAATCCCTATTAATTCGAGAAAAGAATACAGGAAGAAAGAAAAACTTTTCAGAAATAAACGGCAGTTAAAAATAGTATTAAACTAAAACCTCTCAAAATAACTAAACAACTAGTTTAAATATACTTACACCCTAACATTATGAAAGGTAAAATCACCCTTAAAATTAAAACTTAATAAAATAATAAAAATATTAACATATTTGAGGTTTCTGATTTGTGCACGAATATCATAAAATAGACAATCAAACTGACATTTGGAAAGAAACGGCACAGTAACAAATTCTTATTAATCAAAAGTCTCTCAAAACCATTAAACACGATGTCTAAATAGACTCAAATCTTAAATATACAAAACACTAAAATACCTTAAAAAATCTGACTCGATAAAATAATAAAATTATTAAAATTACTCTTCCAATCCCGCATCACTAATCATCTGAATCACCGTTGATCCGGTCTAGAATCGGCAGGAAGGACACTGGGAAGGATGGCCGTCTGCGTGCTCTCCTGGGCTGCTGACTAGGCGGGGAGGAGGAGAATCCTGACTGCCTGCGCACACAAAACTCAAACGGAGCGTTAGCTACCAAACCAGGGTGAGGAACCCTTGTTTGGTACTCCGACG
>JBAMIE010191199.1:0-12014 GCA_037177295.1 Kaempferia parviflora | reverse complement strand
GGTTTACCTCCTCCGTGTTGGCTCTGGGACGGGTCGGCGGGGGCGCTGGGGGCGAGCGATTCGCCTTTTTGTCACTTGAATGAAATCATTAAACTCTACTGATTACTTAAATAATGAAATAAAAACTTTTAAAATGGCCCTTAGCTTAGCATATATGTCATGCACTAAAGTTGATCTAACTTTACTTTCCTGCCACCTTTTTTTTTTTGTTTTACTTTTTGTTACTTTATTGGATTTGATTTCTTCCTAGTAAGGGCCAAGGAGGATATTATTCCTAACCCACTCAGGTTGCTGGATTCTGATGAGTTCAGGGAATCTAAGATAAAAAGCCTCTAATAAAAACAAATAACCATAATTTTCTTTGATCTCAATATACATATATATACATAATAGAATCCTTTTTAGTCAAATATACAAAAATGAATAGGTTCACAAATACAGGATCAGTTCAAAAAATTTTAGCACTCATGATCACCAACTTTGCCTGGGAAAACAAATATCTTCGATCTGCAGTTTAAATTGATTCTGAAAATAGTTTAAGCACTGATTTGTCGTTCAACCAGATATGCCTCGAACTAGACTTCTTCACTTGAATTGAATCTCACTGTGGAAGGCACACCTTTGTTTCAAGTGCCTCCATTCTGGATCCTGCTTTGAGTATCATGGTTCTAACTGACTTGGTTATTTTTCTCCTTTTGAGAACAATTTGATGCACTGAAAGCGAAATAATCTCATTCTTTCTCAGCTATGACAACGAAGACATCTTTATCTGACCATGTCCGTCGCATGTCTTTATCTGGCGGATTGATGATCGCTCTCTCGGCATCAGAGAGGCGGTAACCAATTACAATCTCTTTCCTCTGTCGAGCTCGAAGAATAATTTCATAGAAATTCATTTCTTCATCTTCACAAACATAAAGATCAGCCGAACGTATTTGCATTTCATTTCCCTGCCATATAAAATAGATAATAGAACTAATCATAGCTGAAAACAATTCAGTTCAAGAGTTGCAATTATATATATATCTCTTTCATCTATTAACTAACCTCTTCAGCAAAAAGTTCTTCTAGCACATCGTTTATTTGCCGGTCTTCAGCAACCATTGCTAATGCCATGCTCACCAGTTCATTTGACAAAACATAATCACTTATCTTGGACATGGACAACAAATTTTTGGTCCTGGGATCAAGAATCTCACTAATTATGACAGATTTATTCGAGGCCTGCTGCATATCTCCAATCCATGTACCATGGGAAAAGTTTCCTCCTGAAACTAGGTCTTCACTATAGGGAAGCCTTTTTGCCTACATTGCAAATAAAATAAAAGAGTAGTTACTACTTTTTGAATAATCATTATCAAGATCAAGATGGAATATCAATCCACAACCTGAATATCCCTGATTAGCAGCAATGTAGCAAGTGATCTTGAATCAGCTTGAATTGCTGAGTCTTCAACAGATTCATCAGCCAATATCAAGATCTGTGAAGTATGTTATGAATGGTCCCTTTAACAAGCATTAGAGAAAAAAAAACACCCACAAATTTAAGATTGAATTTTCGACTCACAGAATCAAATGATTCAAGTGGAAGGCTCTCTAAGTGACGGCGGATGACAGCATTTCCTTCACGGTTGACCAAAGATATGTTCTCCAACCGGCTGAAATCCAAACCACCATCTGTGAGTTTTCTCTCTCTCTCATTCTCAGGAACGTCATTGAACATCCATAATTCAGATCCTGGTGCTAGAAAAGCATCCAACACCTGAAGGAATTTTCATCAAGACTAAATTAAGGCTTGTATAAGGAAAGACCAAAGACAGGCAGCACCAACTCTACCTCATCAAGACAGACTTTATCAGAATAAGTAATTTTATAACTGAATATAAATTCCAAAATGTTAGAAAGTCACATAGATACCTACCAAGAAAGCTAACAAGTTCACTTCAGCTTAATAAATAGATGTCACAGTTCAGACTTCACAGATTTGAGTACCATGATAATATGGAAGGAAATCCCAAGACATACAACTAGAGGAATCAACCAAATGGTTGCAATTTCGTCTCAACCATATTCAGACTGTTTTCAAACAATCATAATATCTACACTTTAGATTAAATGTTCAACTTATCTGAGGACATCTGTGTTGGAGACAGAACAGTGGAAAAATGTACTTGTATTTAATCTTCTATTTGAAAAACATATTCTCAAATAAACTACCTTAAGTACATACTACCACATTCTTATCCACATAATGGTGGGAATATCAATTCTGATTCCTTGTAATTTACCATAATCATATCTTCCATATCACGCCGCCAACCACAAAATAGTATTCTTTCTGGAGATTTTGGAACAGTAAAATCTTTGGGTAGATATCCTCTTCCAACCTGCATAGGTGATAGAAAAGAGAAAATTAGGGGCTTCGAAGAATGGACTTACCACTATCATATCATCTATATCCCGTCGCCGTCCACATAGTAGAATCTTCTGTGGCTTTCTGGTAGGCCGGACAATGTCTATGTACACTGCCTCTTTGACCTGAATATAAAATTAATTACTCTTATGAGAGTTTAAAGTAGGTGCCCTCTAGGTGGTTACATGTTCTGCTGGACTGAACTGAGACATGCAATGCCGGCTCTCCCTTAACAAGGTAAGATATATTCAATCATTACTGAGTTAATTTAAGCATATATCGCTTCTGTAGTTTCTTGTAATACTTCCCTTGGTACAGAGATTTCTATGCTGCAGTAATTTAAATTCTAAAGCTAGATGGTTCTAATGAAGAAAAATGCATCAGAGCTAAGTGACTTCGTGGGATTATAGGAGGTACACCTTATATGAATGTTGCAACAATTTATATGAGATGAATCATTCATACATCATACTAGAATTTCAGAGTAGTGGACCTCAACAATGTTAGATAACTGGAAGAAAGTAGAAAAAAAAATTATTTGTATTAATTGCATATCCTTGTCCATTTTAGACTAATTAATCCAAAAATGCTCTTCAGACTAAAACTTCAACAAGCAAGAATAGTAGTACTTGATGAGATTCAAAATAGATGGCTAATGAACATTCAATAAGAAGGTAAGTTTTTGCAATTGAACTTATGTGTCAAAGTGTTGTGATTGTAGAGACATGAAACAATTTTCACTAATGAAGGTCTTCCAACAAGAGTTAAAACTTCCTAAAGGAAGTGTATCAATTAAGAAAATAAGTATTCTAATATCATACGAAACAAATTGGGATCTCAGCAGCTAACTGAATTGATGAACAAGGATTACAGTTGCATGAAAACTTCCAAGAAACTTCATATTTTAAGCATGATTTATTATTCATGCAACATCAAACTTGTGACCACTTCTTAAAGCACTTTATTTTCTTGTATACCTGTGAGAATTTCAAGATCTACAGAATTTGGTTAGTTTTCAAAGCTCCACCCAAGGTAGGTGTCAATATTAGTTTTTACACATTCTAAGAAAGCTTTACATTTACAGGTGCATCCTTTCACAATCTAGTACTCAGCAATCAACATGCATAAATTAAAAATACCACCTCTCAGAACAGCTTACAAATTATTGATTTGTATTTTTTTTTACAGAGGGTACAATCTTTACAAAAACACCAAGGACACATCCTGGTGTGATATACTATAAGAGCCATCACTAACTAGTTTTTTTCTTTTCCTCTTTTTTTTTTTTTTTTTTTGATAATGACATTAAAAAATATCTTGGAAAAACAATGTAGATCCTCAAAAACACTCATTTAGAACCTGGTGCGCTATTTTACAAGAGCCAAGCCCCTAAAAAGGAATATCATGTTCTCATTCTACCATAATACTTGAATCTGAGTAAAAGCATGAGACACTATGATAGGAAATACAATTGACTAAAATGAATATGACTCAAACACTTATGAAGCTTCCCTTTTCCTATTTCAACTCGTTGGTTCATGGAAATCTGTGTTGACCAAGATTTTCAGCTTGGCGGAAAAACATGTTCTTTTTTATGTAAGTACCATGCCTCCAAAATTAATATATCACAAATAATAATAAGATAAACAATCAAATTACGAATTGGGTTCTGACTAACACCAAACAGCAAAAGAACTAAATCAAACTCAACTGCTTGAAGAGCATCACCTTAAAGAGCAATGAAGCATGAAGGTTAAAAAAAGTATTAAGATAAATGAGTAAGAATAAGATAAATTTCCTCAAAATAGAGCGAGTTCCAGAGTGTTACATGATCTCACATCCAAAATTTTTTAACACTAATTAAAGAAATTATTGCTGCATTAGAAAAAAAAAATATTGCATTGTATCAAATTTGTTTCTGAATATTCATGAGAGAGGGAATTCACCATAGGCAATTTTGCTGGGGAATAGGTGTCATCATCCTCTGCAATTACGAGGACTTCATCCCCCTCCTGCAGAATATATGAATCATCAGGGTTCAATATGATCTTCCCACCATACGATGCCATTTTTATTCCACATGGAATGGCATCTGGAAAGCTGATAAGTACATCCTCAAAGTGCATTCCATCCAACTGGGGCCATCTTTTGATGTAAAATTCACAATTTTCAAAACCAAGAATGTCTTCCCAGATCTAAAAAAATCCAGTAAACCCAAATCAGAAATTAATCAAATTACTAAAACAGTATAGCTGTCTCATCAAAAATAGAAGTTTCTATAAACTACATCTTGAAATTCACTTATGACTTAACAAATGACAACAAAAAGGTCACTAGTTCCCACTTTAGCGACACATTATGCACAATGAACTATTTTGTTAATTTATATAGAATGTAGCGTATCTATCAAGGTTAAATGGTCTCCAAAAGATGCCAAAATGGTATAGCAAATTTCCATACTAACAGAAGTGTCACAGTCTTACCAAATGAGGGTGATTTTCTTATTTTTCTCCAATGCAATAGTGTTTGTCAGGCATTACTACCTGATCATGCATTGCTTCAGATGCCCAGAGAACATGCACAAACCAATAACAGTGAAACATCCACAATAGTTTTAGAGACTAAAGTGCAGTAGCCTCTGTTGCATCTGAGATGCATGATTCAGAAAATAAACTTTGCTATAGATAATTATGTGACTACATATATCCCAGTTTCATATTGTAAGACAAGTTTCAAAACTAAATCCATGTCCACAGTTCTAATGAAACAGCAGGAACAAATCCAAATTGAAAAATTGGATTTTTGTATTTTGGGAATTGAAAATCATTATGGAAAAAATATTTTTGAAATGATTAAATTGTTAATTTCTTAAACTATAAAAAGAGATATTTACTTCAGTGCGGTTGTTGCTAAAGATACACATGAAAATTGATCTAAAAGCAAATAATCTGGATAATGTAGAAAACTTCACAAAGAAAACAGGTAGAACAGCATGATGCACCACAAACCTGAGCAAGGCCAGGTTGCCGAGCACATTGTATCATTAAGCGGCCAATTACATCATGGGCAACAACAGTTTCCACAAGTTCTCCACCAACAAGTTTTACAAGAACTTCATTATCTAGGTCACTGAGTTCGACCACTATATGTCCTTGCAAACCTTCTTTGACTCCAGTTAAACTCAATACGGTCCTTAATGCTCGTGCATCACTCTGTAGGATTATCTAGGTCATTCGCTTGTCTGGGTTTGATAACCTCAAAATTGGTAAAAGGATTACCTGGTCAGCATTTCCATCTTCTGCCAGGACAACAATGGCACGAGCCTTGGAGACAGAAACCTGTTAATAGGAAGGGAAACAACAGAGTAAGTAAGTTTACATAGGAATGATAGAAATAATCAATACTATGGCTTGTGTATATGACAAAGCATTATAAAGATATTTGTATATCAAGAATGTAGAGTAGGGAAATTTGTATAGTAAAAGAGAGAAGTAATCTGAGAACTTAAGTTGACCTTCTTCAAGTCAGCAAGAATTAGGGGGCTTCCACTTCTGCAAATAACGGATGTCCCCTTAAAATCAAATTCCATTTTTGCAATATCCAATTCCATTTCCTCCTTGTCCCGTTCAGCCATAACAACTACAGTGCCACCACCCAAACTCTCATTGGCTATAGCGAGTTGATTAAGTAGGGAACCCTGCATTAATCAAAAAACATTTGACTATGAAGAGAAGAATAAAATGTGAATATGCTAAAATAATATGGCAAGTTCACAGTGCTTGAATTTCCTGTTCAATGCAACAAAAATAAGAGGATGCAACAGCTGCAGCTTCTTAAGTTTTAAAACTCCCTATTTAGGTATAGACAGTGGAAATTGATTCTTAGAGGGCAATTTTCAATTTGCTATAACAATCATCCGAATAAGTAGAACAGTTTAACCAAGTTATGAAGTTGCCCATAAGATATTTTGATGGAATGAGAGTTTTGCATGAGGGCAATCCAAAACTACTTCTCAAGAGGAAAGAATAAAAAACAGTAATATGAAAACAAAAACCCAAACATGGTATGATGTTATTTTCACTGTGTGAAAACCCAAGGAAGTCCAATCCAAGTATCCAACCCAAAATTTCAAGGAAGATAGGTAGTTTCCATTGATACTTAAGCATATCCAAGAGGGCCTCACTTAACACATGGTATCAAATGAGGTGGTTATCTTTCAATATTTTCTCAGCCTCCTTAATCTCAATATCAATTAGGTGAGGAGCTACATCTTATATCACATAAATAACCAGAACGCTAATCCAGTCCAAGATAAAAAAAGCTATTAGGTGAACGTCCTTTTGAATCGTTAAGCATGGAGGGCCTCAAATCAATGATAGGGAACAAAAGGAAGGTGGTTCCTTCAAAACAATCATAGGGCCTCAAATCTTCCTCTTTCCATCACCAATTCACCATTGGTTCATGCACTACAGCACAGTATTAATCTATATTGTTTTGGTCAACCATTGAAATTTTTGCTTGGAAGGAGATTTTAATCTTGGTAACCATTGCCCATGTTAGCATTCTCACCTTCAATGCTATACTAGCCAAATTCATTCAAGCATATACTTCTATGATGGCCGAGAATTGTCTTGAATAAGATCTTACTTGTAGCTAATCATAGCAAAGTCTACATAGTTTCAAGATGTCCAAAATAACACAACTTTTTTGTGTATTACAACTGAGTTAGAAGATGAAGATAAAGACAGATAAATATTGTTAAGTGATGGGAAAAGACCTATATGTGTTTGTGTTAAGGACTATGTGCTGAGAAAATTTGTTAGCTGTCTTCAAACTAAACCAAACAACTTTGAAGTTCACATGACAGATTATTGACAATTAAAAACTCCCATGCTGATTATCAAGTAAATAAATTGTATCTAAAATGCAAAAAAAAAATATTATATATATATATAACAAGATGCGGTTTACCAACTTGTCGCTCCAACCAAGTATAAGGGTGTGACTGTCCTCGATCACTTCACTCCTGCCTTTCCTCAAAGAATCAAATTTCTCTGAGATAGCATCAGAGACAAGCCCAAGCATCATAGCGAATATAAGCATTCCACCAAAACTTATAGAAAGTGAAACTAACTTGGGACCAAAGCCAATAGAATTAGCATGATTGCCTGAATCAGCTATATAAGTCCAAGATAACCACAGGCAATCTGCCAAAGTATCTTCTGTCACTCCATATAGAGCCAGACCACCAAGGCCTATCAACAAAAAAGTTGCAAGCAGTAGAACCAATGGCTTGGCATAGGGGTGGACTGATAGAAATACATCAACTCGATATGCTAATTGCTGCTTGAGAGAAACTGCTTCAGAATTCATTGTTCCCCTTAACCATGAAAGATAATCTATGTATTTAAAAGCAATGAGAGGTACAGAGACGATAGCAAGTGAAGCAAAAATAGCTGAAGTTTTGAGCCTTTTGTTTGGTTTCTCATCACTCTGTACTGGGATAGTATTTCTTAAAGCCAGAAGAGAATACACACCACACGATTGAATTTTAAAATGAAGAATCGATAGCTCCTCCTGAAACAGAAACTAGGTTAATTATAACTACAATAATTAAGAATCAAACAACAACGTCAACATATCTACTTTACTAACCTGTAAATGCAAAATCTCATTCTGTAACATAAAGTTCTTGTGAAGAAGTGAACTTAGGCATGTCAGAGCTACCTACAATGCCAATGTGATGTTGAATATTAAGAAGACGATTAAAAATACCAGATTAAATAAGCTTTTGCACTCATTACTTTTATGCTATTTAAAAGGCAGTGTAACTACAGCTAACTTGCTTTTGGGAAGTTGAAATACAATAACAGCAACAACAACCAAATTTTATCCCACTAAGTGGGGTCGGCTATATGGATCCTTTTACGTCATTGGCTCTATCCCCGACTATATCATCATCTATACTTAAATAAATTTTATCTTGTTTTATTGTTGCTAACCAAATCTTTTTTGGTCTTCCTCGTTTGATGTGTGTTTGTCATAGTTTCACATCGCCTAACTGGAACATTTATTGATCGTCTGAGTACATGCCCGTACCATTTAAACGTGTCTCTCAGAGTTTTCCCTCAATAGATGCAAACTTTTTCTCTAATGCTCTCATTTCTTATTATGTCCATCCTCGTGTGTCCATACATCCAACTTAACATCCTCATCTCTGCAACTCTCATCTTCTACTCATATGCTCTGCTTTCGGGAAGTTGACATAACTCTTTAATATGATGATTTTGTTTGACATGACTAAATCAACAATGAAGATTCATACAAATAAGGCAGATATCTTTAAGGTAGATGATTAGTAGGATCCTTGAGAACCAAAACCTTCACCTCCCAAGATCCAACTGCTCCCAGCTAAAGAATGAAAGAATAGTAAGCGCTGAGATTGCATAGGAACATGGTACAGAGGAGGATATTCAATGACAACCATTAGCAGTTTTATTTCAAAGTACCCTTAAAGCTGATTTTATTTCTGACTGATTAACAGAGTGTTGAGTATGATTCATGTACACAATTCCAGTAGTTGGGACTCACGTCATGGTGTATTAACCGAGTGTTAGTTCTCCTCCTTTTAATGCTAAAAATAAAATGGGGTGAAAAAAAAACAAGTTCTCTGGCATGTAATGAAAAGAATCGTTTTTCTTTTTGTGTTGAATTGGAACACCAACACGTTCTACAGGTTGTTCAGCCATTAAGTTTTCCTAAGGGGTCAAGGAGATGCTGCGTCAGGCAAAGTGGTACATATTTCCATCCAAATATCCCAGTTATATGTTGGATTAAAATAGTCACAAGTAACTTCGGAATTCCAAACTTCCAAGTAAACAATTCAGGTAACAACAAAAATGGAAGGATGATAATTCCCATATCAGTCAACTAACCGCAACGAAAACCACCAAAGACCACCGATTCCTGATCCGAGATCTGGAGGAAACTGTTCTGCTGGAACTATCTGCAGATGGCCTCGAACCAGGGATAGCTTCTCTCCCCGCTGATCTTGCATTCTCGCTGGTCTGCGGAGAATCAAAGCTCACCTTCCGCCGTATCCCAGCGTACCTGGGGTCCCCTCGCGCGACAAAGGTTGGAGGCGGCGACGGAGACCGCGACGAAGGGGCGGAGGAGGATGAGGGGAAGCTTTTCGTGGCGATCGGAGGCCGAGATTGACCGAGGTAGGGCTTAGGGTTCCTGCGCGTGGAGGGAAAGAGCGGGGGACGCCTAGAATTGAGGGCTCTCGAGGAGGACGACGGTGCAGTTAGGAGAGTGGGGGCGGTGGAGGGGAAGAACCAGTCGCGGTTTGACGGCGGAAGAGCCGCCTCGCCGTCGAAGGACATTTTGGGAACGAAGGAAAATTATCGGAGGCGCATCGTGGGAGTTCAAACTTTAAATTCCCTATTTTGATGGGTTTTATGGCTTAAATTAAAGATGGATTAAAGAATATTCGAACGCTTAGTGCTCCTAAAATGGGCTAATTACGGTTGACGTCACTTCGTTTGGTTGGAAAGCCAACAATTATAAACAGTTTGTTTAACCTAATTCAATATTATAAAAAATATTAAAAATATAATCAAATACCCTAATTTTAAAAATATTTATTTATTTATTTACTCGTGACAAAAGGTTTTCCTAGAAATACAAAGGCGCCAATTGCCCTGCTTGACATAATAACACAGCTAAAAGGCGCGGGAAAGACAGAGAGAATGGAAGGACAGGAGGAATGGGGCGGCGGCGGCGCTGAATACGTGCTTAGTCTCGGACCAGGCTCCTCCATCTCCATCCGTTACCATCCCCTTTTCGGAGTCCATGACGATCTCCTTCTCCTCGAGGCCGATGAAGCGCTCCTCCCTGATATCCTCAACAACAGGTAATTTTTCTTTTCTCGCCCGACATGAGCTTCCATGTGTACTTCCTGTTTGCAAACACCATACTGTTTGTTCTTATTGACATTGTTTTTTTTTTTTTTTTGAGTTTGTGATTTTCTGTCATTCCAAGATTAAACCCTAGTTTACCCTTAAAGTACAGTGTTTTCCAATTTGTTGAACTGCTGTGCTTTCTTTCCATTTCACCTTGAGCGCTGAACTAAGAAATCAGGTTTCATTTTCTCTTAAAAGATTGTTGATTTATGGACTGTTAGTGGAACTTTCTGAGAGCAAATAGCAAAAAACATAACAATTCCTTCTATGTAACTATTGTTTAGAAATCAGCTAGTTGCAATCTAGGTTCGGTTTGAGAAAGGGAATTAACAAGAATCCACTTTAATCGCTGAGAGACCCAATCCATTGTATCTAAAAATTCTATAGTATGCTTTATATCTGCTCTATTTGAGAACGAGAATTAAAAAGAACCCAATCTAATCACTGAAAAGCCTGATCCATTGTGTCTAAAATTCCAGCAGGTTATCTATAGTTTGTTTCATATTCCATTAACTGTCATAAGGTCCACCATTCCAACAAATGGCATGTGGTACAAGTCTAACCACATTTCCTAGCAACCCCAATGTTGGTATTACAAAACCCATCCATTTGTTGGTTGGTATATTATTGACACTAGCAGATTTGAAAACATATGCTTCTGCATGTTGTTAAAGTTGATTCTCTAATCACTTATCCAAAAAGCTTGAGCTGTTAGAAAAGAAATGGATGTGTATATTTATATTCTTATTATTGGTTTAACAACTTATCCAGTTTTCCAAGCATAATAGTTGATTCGATTATATATTATTCAAATTTATTGATGCAAACAGTTTAGCAGTTTAGCTAGTATGCACTTCATAAGGGCTGATAATCTCCCAAAACAAGGTTTAATTATAACCTGATCATAAATAAGCCTACATAATGACAAGATGTTAAAGTTAACTCCAAATTGTTTGTATTCCAGTCACTGGAATAGAAAGTTTAAGCGAACACTGACATAAACATGGGGAAGTAATGATGATGTAAATTAATTTGTTCATGTGTGTTCCTAGGATAAATTATATGAAAGTGTAAATGGTTAACTATGGCAACTAATAGTTCATGCACAAAACTTAGGCTGATAGGGTAAAAAGGGCACCAGCACCAATTCCCTTGTATGCGTGTTGGCATAATGTCTGAAGCGTAATGCCTAGTGTGCTAGAATAATTAACATTATTCATCTATTAAAGTGGTGCCATACATTCAATGTTTGGAATTTGAAGAGATGATAACATTAGTCTTGAATAAAGCTATAAAGTCTTGGAATATGGCAATAGGAACAGATGACGAAGCACCGGAATGTCCAATTGACTCTAACACATAAGGTTCTCCGTGACGGTACATGTCCGTTAAAGACTGCATATGTCCAATTCGCAGAATTCGTCTCAAAATTTAGTGAGTAAGGTAATTTAATTGCTTCGTTAAATTACGAACCAGTATTAATTGATCGCTAAATTATAGACGAATTGTATTAATCACTAAATTTAAGATCGCCTATGTGTAATTCGCGAAATTCGCGTAGTAATTTTACGAATAAGATAAATTAATATCGGTCCCTAAATTAGTCAGCGCAATTCAAATCCGGTCTTTACACTATA
>JBAMIE010191189.1:0-12015 GCA_037177295.1 Kaempferia parviflora | reverse complement strand
TTATCTTGACTCGTTCTACTGGCAATCTTATCTTGACTCGTTCTACTGGCTAATCCCAAAATAAAAGGAAACATTATTACTAATAAAATAAAATAAAACGAGATAAAACGTGGCAACGACAACATCACTTTAATTTGTAACAAATCACCAATATAAATTGGACGGTACTGATTATTGATGGTCTAGAAGTTAAATATCTTATAATTGTGTGTCCTAGAAGAATTTTTTTTTTACAAATATTAGGCAGCCCACATCTTATGATTTCGTGCGCCGCTCATGGGTACGTAGTGAGCGGGCAGCTTCGTTGAACGAATCAAGTCTCGTGGTTTTAATATCTGTACGACTGCATCAACTGTCTCCCCGTGTAAAGAGCTTCCATGTCACGGGCAGGACGCCATCTGGAAGATGGAACCGTTTGCAGCCCTAATTCTTCCGCCTGCCAACCCTTATATAATAACCACTTCCGGCCGCCGCCATTCGGTCAGCATTGTCCCCTAGCAGAGGAAAGGGCAAGTGGGTCCGTCGAGAGTTGTTGCTTGCCGGAGATGGCTGTACCATCCACGGACATATTCAAGCTAGGGTTCATCGGCGCTGGGAACATGGCAGAGAGCATCGCTCGGGGTGTCGTCAAGTCTGGCGTCCTCCCCCCACCTAGCATCCGCACCGCACATCGGCGTCCTGAGCGTCGCCTCGTCTTTGAATCATTTGGCGTGCGAATCCTAGAGACTAACTCCCAGGTATTATTACCTTTCTTATTCCTTCTCTTTTCGTTGCGTCGATCACGTAGGTGATTTTGTTTAATCTGTTGGCTAAAAAAGCTATTTTTCTCGGAATCGTTGTCAAAATTAGTCCCTCTATATCAACTTGGAGGTGTAATAATTGAATAAAGTGAATTCAAATTACTTTTAATCTGCTGAAAAAGGAAAACCAAGTGATAGATGATCATCATCATAACCACCATTAGATCCTATTTCTCCCAACTTCTTTTAGTTTAGATGCGGCTATGATAGATGACTATCATCTGGCACACAATTCGTGCTACATGAATCATGAACATTCTTTATAACTACAGAAAAACATGAAAATTCGACCAGCCAATGATTAGCTATGAAAATTCAACAAACAATAGAACACAAATATGCAATGTTTTAGTTATTGTCTGGGCAGAACTTTATATGGTCCTTATTAGTTGTTTGCGAGCCTCATTCATCCAACAAACTCATTTTTGCAAGGAACACCCACAATTTTATACGAATATGCTAATTTATGGGTATATGCAAGAGTTTAGCCATAATAGCCCTAGAGAACATCTGGTGCATGAAGAGGATGCTCCTTCCCTGTTTTAATTGGTAGGTGAGCGAAGCATACCAAAAACATGAGAAGTTGAAATGGTCAATCCGATTGAATAACAAGTGGAAAAGAGCTTGTGTCAACAGCTGAAGTCATTGGGTGATCCATACAGAAGGTATTGGATTGAACTAGAAACAATACTGTTCTTACATAGCAATATAGCATGAGCTTAAGCAGGATTTCTTGGATCCACCATTTTTAATAATATGGTAAATTATGATCCTATTAACCTTCTATGAGCATGAATAGTTAATTTTAAGTTCATATTGCTCATCACAACTCTGGTGAAGATTCCACTTTCTGATTGTTGTGGTAGATTGTTCGTAAGTTATGGACTTCTTTTTGAAAAAATGAGTTCAGAGAGCCAAGTTGGTTTGCTTCTATTTCATTTGACATAAACTTGAAGTCAGTACACGTAGTGATACAACTAGTCTACAGAGATTAAAAAAGGAAAAGCCAAACACAGTTGCAGAATCAACCATGAATTAGATCATGAAGCTTACACTGGATCCTCCTGTAGCCAAATGAAGCTGCAGCAGGCACTCTAACCCTCCCAAGCCATGGTGAATTATCCTCCCAAATCTGTAGAGCTTTGAGATAGGAATTTAGAAATGCCATACTGGACCTTGTGCTGCCAAAACAACATGCAGCCAAGCATAGAGATATCATCTGTTGCTTGCCTATTCTGAGATTACTAGTTTCAGAACTCCAGAGATCTGGAGTTAGGTGCCCAGTCTAAAAAATAAAAAGAAACACAAATGAATCAGCCACCACCCACAATAAGCATAGAGGAAGGTAAAGAATAAGTTCGGTGAAGTTTTCTCAGCTGCTTCTCCATAGTTGATATACAAGATATCATCAATGGTAACATGCTTCCTTCTAAACATCCTTGATGTTGAGTTTGACATGCAAAACATACCAAGTAAAAATCTGCAGTTTAATGGTTGCATAAGAGATCCAAATAACCTCCTTTCAAGGATCCAACCTACCCCCATGGACTAACATAAAATAGGCTGAGCTGCTAGAAAAAACTCCAGTTGGATCCCAATGCCAATGTGTGACTGTGCAGTTAAAGGCATCACCCAGACCACCAAAGAATTGATGAAGCTCAAATAGGCCCTGACTGGAAATTGCTTGTCTGAAATAGATGGGGAGTGTTGGAGACTCCAAGTTAAATTCCCTAAGCTGGATATCTGATCATTACAAATGTCAAACATACAAGTAAAGCACTGTTTCAATGTGATGTCCTCAACCCAGCTGTTGTGCCTAAGAGACACCTCGGGCATTCATACTGGCAGTGAAAGTAATTCCAACAATCAAAAGTAGGAAGCCGGATACTTCTCCAGAATGTGATCTGGATCTGTTCAGGACCACTTCACATGGCCAAGAATTCATCGGGGTCTTATTTATTGCCTTCTACATTTGTACTGTGCTGTTATTATTATGTTTCTTAACTTATAATTATAGAATAGTTGGATAATCTTTTGTTGCAGATTTAGAAATTTGTTAATTGCATGGTCTATCAGGTTTTCCCAACCCTGACCGACCTAGTTTTGGGTCAGGGAAAATTGCCCCAACCTAAATCCAACAGGTTTCAGGGTTTTCCTCAGATCTGAATAAACTATAATTACACACACACCACAAACAACCTTTTTACAACAAAAATAACAACAGGAAACAAACCACAATCCCTAACTCATACAATGTTTTTGTCATTTGTAAACTTAGATTAGGGTCAAGTTGGGTAAGATTAACATTTGTCGAAACCATTCATATTCTTTTTTTTTTTTTTTTTTTTTGCATCTCGTATTAGATTTCTTATATTCTATTTTTTTATTAATATTTAATTGAATTAAGTTAGATAATTTTTTTTTTGGCATTTATGCAAAGGTCTGACACATTAAATTTTATATGGAAACCTGTAGCACTACCAAGTCCAACGAAAGACCCAGATTTATTCTCCTTTTGGATTGTTGGGTCTTTTTGCTTATATAACTAAGAGGTAAAGAAGGAGGTTCCCCACATTCAATGAAAAGCCAGTATTGGTGTAAAAATCTGAATGAATAAACGTCATTTGTTTAAATGTTACTAATAGGATTATGAATTGAACTCTTTCAGCTAATCAGAGATGAATACCAACAGATAAACGCTGGACCTTCCAGATTCTGAAATCTTTTATATAATTTCTTTCTTGTTAATCTGTTTTTTTTAGATTTCTTAGCATGTTTTTTTTTTGGTAAGAACATTCCTACAAATGTCTTTCATTCATTTACCAAGTAGCCTTCTTCCATTAGTTAGTTTCTGAAAGTTATTTTACTTGTGCCATTTTTGACCACTTTTTATGACAGGTTGTTGATGAGAGTGACATTATTGTTCTTTCTGTGAAACCTCAAGCAGGTACAATTCTCTACGAACTCTTGATAGAGGAACAGCTATTTAATTCAGAACACAAAGACCTAGATTTGCCATTTATATCCATTCTACCATGCCTATTTCTATGATGATAAGATAATTCATACTTCATAAGGAAATTTTGGGCATTAACTGATCTATATTATTTATATAGTGTAATTTGGATTTATTTTTGTTGCAAATGCCATAGTCTTTCTGCATGCTTTCTTATATGGCTGTCTTGAAGGATCTTTAGTTTGAGTGAAGCTTCTTTGGTACATTACTACTTGGGTTTTGTAATCAAGCTTCTCTAGTTGTGGCCTTGCATGTCTAAGAAAACAACCTGTATCTTGGGCAGGGAATTCAGATGTTTATTTTACCTTTATTTACTTCATTGTTTTATTTGTCTTCTCACTATTCTATTCATATTCTCAATGGGATATAGAACAAACATAATTAATCACAGATAACAATTTCTTAATGTTAATTGTACCCTCTATTTTTCACATCAATTACATATTCTCAATGCCATATTGAAAAAATAGAACTTCTTTGTCACTTATGTTTTTGGTCAAAACTTTTAAATTATTCTGTGCCAATCCCAAGGAAATCCTTATTTGATTTGTTTTCTGCTATTGCATTGATACTCTGGGATATAGAACAAATATAAAGATCACATGTAAAAAAATTCTTTTGACTCTATCTTATATTGATTTATCATATCAGTTAAATGTTCTGTTTGTATTACTAGATTTACTGTCATATAAGATGTATTTTTTTAATTTAAGATGGGAAACTTTTCAGATGTATTATATGAGAATTTCTCAAAGTACAAATTGACCCAAAATTTAAAACAAATGGAAAAAGAGAAGAGAAGACCTTATCTAAAGTTTTTGAAGCATATTTGTAATTCCTTATTTGAGTATTGTCATCATCATCAAGCTGAATGATGGTGTAGGTGCTAACTATTTAGAGTCAGATACATGAGTCTTATTCCTCCATTAAATTTTGTGCACCACAATGTCAGTAGTAATATTCAAGTCAATTAAACTATTTTTATTATATCAACTAGAGATTTCTTTGATCTCTCTGCCCCTTACACATTCTACCCTAATCGTTTATATCCACACTGTTGCAACTTGTTTTCTCTCACTTTATCATCTCTTTGAATTATGCCCAATTTCTCCTGGATTGGAATATTTTTTGTCTTATCTATCCTAACAATATTACTTGTGCATTTAGCATTTTTCAAGTGTTGTTCCAATTTCCTAGCTCTTTGATCCATAACTATTATTGGCCATTCCACAACCTTTAGATATCAAACATATTGTTTCTTATGGTGATGATTGATGCTAATTGCAGCTAAACAAGTCTTGTCAGATTTGAAGCCCTTTTTATCAGATGAGAAACTTTTAGTATCCATAGCTGCTGGAATTAAGCTAAGAGATTTGCAGGTTGGTTGTTTTATTAATTTTAATTATCTTTCTCAACTTATTTCGTAATCTCACTAGATATTCAATGTGTTGATTCATGAAGATAATTTATATGGACTAATAAATGCTATTTTTTCTCTTTCTTTATGTTCTAACCTTTCTGATAGAATACCTATGACTTATGAGGAACTATGGTCCTCAATAATAATGAGACATGTTCCTAACTATTTGGGACTCTGTTACATGGTTCTTATATTGGGCTTTATTTAAAACCATATGGTTGATAGTAATTAATTATGTCAATTTCACCTTAATATATTTCCTATTTTTTTCAATTTTTTTGTTGGCGTTCTGCATCTTTGTTCCAAAATAATATTGTTATATTTTTGTATGTCCTAATAACATCACACATCCAAGTCAACATTTAACCTCGTGCAATCTGTTTTATGGCAGACTTTTGACCCAAGCTTAGGTTTGTGAAGTACTAATATATCCGAGGATTTAAAGATTACTTACCCAAGCTTGTTCTCTGTGTCAACTAGCTGACACATAATAGGTGAATGAGTAGGATGGATAGGGTATTTACAATGATTTATAGGTACCTTAAATTATCAGACATACTCAATCATTGCTTATGCTGTTAGAATTCATAGCTATATATGCATAAATGGCAAGATGCATGATATTGATGTATTGAAAAAGATGTCCAGAAAAAAAGACTGTTCTTTGCCTGCAACAAATTCCTTGGGATGGAAGTGAATACATGTAGTTCGGGCAAGATTCGCTGAGGATTGAAAGTTTACTTTTGACTAGTGCACTTGCATTGGTGGCTAGTGGATTTGCACAAAAAAAAATGTAGGCCCAGTGATACAGAGCTATAGTTCATTAATTATGTAGGTTCTCGGGTAAGAAGATTTGCATTCTTTATTCTGACAAAGAAACAACCACCCACATTGCAAATAATCTGGTGAAATATGATCATATTAAGCTAATCCTAGTGGATTAACATTATGAAGTTAGAGAAATTGTATTCTAAGAATATTTGCTTATGATTGCTAACAGCTAACTACATTTTCCTTGTTTCTGAACTGTTATGATGAACTGGAAAAATTGCAAGTGCAAGTAAACTAATGCAACATAATTTCTTTGTCAGTTTCCATCAATTAAGCTTTCCAACTTGTTTCCATTCTCACCATGTAATTTCTCTAGTATTTATTTTAGAGTTGGATTTATGGTGTCAAAAAATCTTCAAAAATTGATTTGATTCTGCTGTACATTCAATAATAAACACAGGATTGGTCTGGTCAGCGTCGGATAATCAGGGTAATGCCAAATACACCTTCAGCTGTTGGACAAGCTGCATCAGGTGAAAAATCTATGTTTCTCTTTAAACTTAATCAATGCATTAAATGGATCGTAGTGCATATTATAATCATGTTGCATTATTGTTTGGAAGGAGGGGCACCCTTTGGTTAATTTTTTTTTTTTTTTCAAAATGAATGTTTCTTTTGATAATTTGGACAAAAAAAGGTGCCATTTTGATTTTTCCCTGAAACAATTTCCATGCCTTTAAATGCTTGAATATTCTCAGTCATGTGTGTCGGGGAGATGGCAACAGAGAAAGATGAAGAACGTGTGGTCAGTTTATTCCGTGCAATTGGAAAGGTGTGGACAGCAGATGAGAAGTATTTTGATGCTGTAACTGGTTTGAGGTACATCTTCTGCAAGATGTTGCATTTTGATCTTTTGGATGGAAGCAATTTGTTATTTACTCATGCAGATTGCAGTTTTTAACATAATTCTTCGACATGATTTTTATTGACAAATATGCTATCTAATTCCAGTGGTAGTGGCCCGGCATACATATATTTGGCAATAGAGGCCTTGGCTGATGGTGGAGTGGCAGCTGGTCTTCCTCGTGATCTTGCTCTCGGTCTGGCATCACAAACGGTATCTTGTTAATAATGTATAAATGATTTTTCCCAAACTATCAATCATGACTGAAACTACTTCGAAGAATTATTTGTGGTATTTTCAATATGCATATAGAGGTTAAACTACTGCTGCTTCACAAAGGCCTTTTGACTAGGTTGGGTTTGGGAGTGCTTTGACAAAGCATTTTTCGGAGCCAAATCATAAACATAACAGAATATTCAATATTTAAATAATATAAATCAACACAAAAAAATAATATGTAAATAATGAATAAATTGTATTTGAAAAAATAAGAAAGATTATTTCATTATTTGATAGACTAGTTCATTAATTATCATCATATATTAAAATAATAAAGAAATGAAAATATGTTCAGATTTTTTCTATTAAATAAATAATGTCGTTTACATGTTATGAATGTGTTAAAATATTATGTCAACAATTCAATATATTTTAAAATAATTGTACTGAAAATATTATATAATATAAGCAAATACTAATTTGGACCAACAAATAGTATGTTTAATATTTTCCTATGTATGCAAAAGTATATTGTAATAGCTTTATACTAAAAATAGTGATTCAATCATAAAATATTTATATTGTCAAATAATACTTATCGGATAATATATCATATTATATTACACATTAATAAAAATATTAACATGTGGAGATTAGATATATAATTTATTAGAAATTTTAGTTAATAAAGTGTTTTTTTTAATTGTTTATCTATTATTATTGATAAGTTAAAGCAAAAAGTATAATAACCAAAAACTATAAGTTGCAAACCAAACATTCAAGTTCTTTCATACATTTCAGCACAAAGTGTTTTTTTTCAAAAATGCATTTTGAAAGCCTAGTATGGAATAAAGAGACCATTCATGCATTTCTGCATGGTGGCACCTGAGTATACAATCAACGAATTTTTGCCCTCTTTGGCGTCACCTTATTTGTATTTGAGCTGCCTATAAACAAGTTAATTTGGGGATTTGTTGTGCCAAGTCGTCCATTCCCTTGTTTGTTTAACAGTAGCAGCACGTCGATTACCTAGGATGCGAGTGTTACTTGTTTAATCTCAGATAATCATCTGTTTTTTCTACACTTGGAAAAATGCTCACTATTCCTCTGATTTGCTCCAACCAACATGGCCATCCTAAACTCTGGACTAATCTTTAATAAATAGCAAGCATAACTTCCTTTCTTTTGGTTATTGACATCATTCATATGAAATTTAGGTTCTTTTTTGCAGGTGTTAGGTGCTGCAACCATGGTTAATCAGACTGGAAAACATCCTGGTCAGCTGAAAGATGCAGTCACATCCCCTGCGGGGACGACAATAGCTGGGATTCATGAACTGGAGAAGGGTGCATACCGTGCTACCCTGATGAATGCTGTTATTTCTGCCACCAAACGTTGCCGAGAGCTATCACAGTCATAAATAAGAATTTGCTCAACTCTCCATTGCTAAGATTTTGCAATTAGGCATAGTGATTAATAGTCTAGTGTCTGCCAGTACATCCATGTCAAAATAAGATAAGAAACTAGCTTGGACTTCCTGAACCAGAATCATTGTGATAGTTCATGCCAATATTGTATCATCTAACATATGAGTTGCCAAGAGCTCTAATTCTTACCAAGAGTAGTGTGTTGGCTTCGGGCTACAAGGTTAATGGAATATCATCTTTTAATTTACAATGCATTTTTATGTTTTTTTTCCTTCTGGAAACCTTTGTGATAATGATGCCAAGGGGTTCAAGCCAAGCTTTACGGTAAAAGGAGTTTGTCAATGTCTGTTAGAAACTGTTGTTTCAAAGCAACTACAGTTTCGGAGTACCACATTTTTTACAATACACTTGCCAATTAGATTACTGCTGAACTCCTTTTTAATGGCGCGGGGTAGTTGTGAGAGGGTTGCTGTCATGTGAGCGGGTTGCTGACATGGTGGTATCACGTTTTTTTATAGTTTCTGGAGTATATACTTGCTTCTCTTCTGTGAAATTTTTGTTACAGATGTAAAAAGGTGGAACTTTCCAGGTTAAATTGCAATCCATTTTTAGCATCCATCATGGACTGTGATATTTACACGGACTCTGAGAAGATATATCTGGAAACAACACTCCAAACCTCAAATCGACGTGGAAACACTTTTCATAATCATCTGCACACTAAAACACAGTTGTGGCTCAATCAGCTCACTGCTTCTGAGATGCTCTGCAGTGAAGGTCTCCAGTGACGGCCTCTTGCAGCTGCGGCCGCCGCTGCTTGTGTGCTGTTCTTGCGCTGGTCTCTGCCCTCCCTCGCCACCTGAATCGCATCGAAGAAAGAAGGCATTGGCTGCTGTATGAAATTAGCTACTAACGATACAATAAAAGAACACAAACTTGAGGTTTGTTCTCTGAATCCTCCTGCTGTTCCTCTCCAGAAGCCTCAGGTTTCCTGTGTTCCTCTTTTTTGTGGCTGTCCTCTGCATGATTCAGCCTGGTTTTTCTTGATCTTCTCGTGCTTTCTCTGCATGATCGCCTGCGTAGCTTCTGGCCGATCGCCAAAATGCCTCACACCATTAGCCCATAAAGCAAGAAATCCAAGATTGCAAGTTCAAAATCCTACGAGCTGGGACCTTGGGAGGTGATCAGCCGGTAAACCCGGCCGAGCAACAGCACGTCCTTGGGCTTCAGCAGTCGCACCCGGGTGAACTTCACGGTGCCGCTGTCCTGCTTCGTCTCGGAGACAGTGAGCGTTACCAGGGCCACGTAGTGCCCCGGGTTGCTCTTCATCACGTTGGCGGCGCTCGTTGGCCAGTAAAGCCTCTCCGCCTTCCCTCCGGGGTGCTGAATCACCACCGCCGCCGCCTCAGACGCTTGGCAATTCCCCATTCTTTCCTTCTGCTGAACAAGGAAGGATGATCGTTAAGGCGAGGAAGAGAAACAGTATTTATAACTAGCTGCAGTTCTGTGTAGCCTTCTTTTAAAGGTAAAAATTAAAAGGGTGTGGCTTTCTATTGGATACATTAAAAGTGGCGTTTTTTTATATATATTATCAAAAACAGTTTTTTTTTATTTCAAAAATATTTTTATTTAATTAATATTATTATAGTAAAGGGTGATATCGCTTATCCTAAACTGTTTTGTATCGTCGGTTCCATGATAAGATATATGTTGATAAATTATAGACAATTTTACTTTTTAGCATAATGGTCGAATGTGATATTTTTGGGATTTTATTTAACATTATTATAGTTATGATTTATATCTATTACAATATATTCTTAATTATTATAATATAATTATTTTTCTTCTAAATAATATTATATAATTATAATTACTATAATATAAACACTGATGTGGTGGAATGGTAAAATATTTAAGAGAATAAATAATAAATAAAAGAATCACAATTTGAATCCCAATGGGTATTAATAGTAGGTCAACCACTAAATATGCATAAGTTATATTTGAATTTTTGTTCTAGGGTGCTGCATAAATGACGGACTCATAATATTTCTAGCGTAGTAACTTAAGGTTAATTTTCAGGAATTGATGATATACTTTTACTTCATCATGTATCTCCCGCTTATGTATATATATTTATCTCTCTCCGTATTCGACTCTAAAAAGGTAATTAAACTATTAAATTTACAGTTATACTCAGCCCTGGTCCTTTGACTCAGGAGGCCCAGGGCGAAATAATAAAATGAGAATGAATGAAAAAAAAAAAAAATTACATTTTAAACGAGTAAAAAAAAAAGACAATGTTATTAGTATAAGGAAAAAAATTCTAAAAATTGAATTTGGGCCCAATTACCCAAGGCCTCAACTACATGACTATAATATATAACATTAAAAAAAATTATTTGGGCCCAATTACCCAAGCCTTAACTATATGACTATAATATATACATTATAAATAATTATTTGGGTCCAATTATCTAAGACCTCAACTACATGACTATAATATATAATACTAAAAAATATTTTTTTATGGGCCCTTCAAATTCCTGGGCCCAAGGCCATCGCCCAGCCTAACCCTCCTCCTGGACCAGGCCTGTTATACTCTGAATTTATTCAATAGGTACATCAGAGGAAGACTGTTTAATTTCAAAATTAGTTGGGTGAAATTTAGATATATGAATTATCAATATATCTATCAATATATCTATAATATAAATATTTTATTTTTATCAATATTAATTAATATTATAATATAATAGCTATGAAGTTATTACGGTTAATAATTATGGAATTATGACTCTTGTAATTTTATAAATATAACCGTTATCATCTGGTAATTATTATACAAATATAATAGTTACTGTAATAATTATATAGTTACAAATTGTATCTGTGGTTAAAGTGATAACCCTTGTTGATTTAGTATCATCGGCTTCTTTAAATATAGATAAATTATAGCGCATGCATGAGTAAAGTAATTAATGGGCTTCTGTGAAATCGATTCTAAATTTATCCAATATGACTGTATAAACGACACGTGTGAGTCCGTGGAGAATAAAATTTATAATTATTATAACAGTGAAAATAGTTTGAAAAAGGATGATATTTTGATTTTTGGTCCTTCTTGATGACAATGATGCCTGATGGCTAACCTTCCACGCGGAACGCTGTCAGTGGATGAAGGCACTGCGGAGCGTGAGGATTGGGGGGAAGAAAAGAGCTCATGAGTTATCATCTTCTGCACCGCACAGTGCTGCAACACGAGCAAGCAACCAAAAAGGTGTGAGATTCTCCTTGTCATGGACGTTTGCGAGTGGAAGGGGCCACATCTACCAAGAACAAGATACGGGACAGGCTGAATCATTCAGGAGAAGTAGCTTGGCACGGAAAAAAAGTCATTCATTCCCTTCCTGAGATTGTCTGGTCAAGGGCAGATTAAATTTTCTATCTTAAAT